>JAADVV010000638.1:0-13676 GCA_023335905.1 Pythium pyrilobum
CAAATGAATGCGCCTGTATTCAAGTTTTGAATCTGCATATTCATATTTTGTCGCCCATGCCGACTAAATATGTCGGACCGTGTCGGAGTTGAATGGTGCTACGGTCAAAGTTATTCTGTTGGTTAAAAATTGTATTGACGCTCACGATTATTGGCCGTAGGCTTTTTGTAGTTTGTTCATTGGACAAAATTGTACATACAAACATCTTGTCACGTAGGAGTCTTGATCATATTCATCCATATCACTGATATGGTCTGCCAGATAGGGTAGGGGTTATGGCCCTGATATTATCAGGGCCATAACCCCTAACACTCACTCCCAGAAATGCGCGCGTGGTTCCGTCCGCGCGAGTCGCAGCTCGACGCCGGAACGCGGTTCGTTCAGGCGGCGGAAGGTGGCGACCTCTCGACGGTGCACAAGCTTTTGAAGCGAGGCGTGGACGCTAACGCGTACAACAGCTTAGCTCTCAAGATCGCTTCTGAAAAGGGCCACGTGCGACTGCTGCTCGAGAAAGGCGCTGACCCGAACGCAGTGTACGAGGCCAGTCCATGCCACGCGGCCTCGCCACTCGATATCTTCACTGATGAGTACTGGTCGTTCCAACATCGTGTCAACTAGGACGCGCCCTTGCGCTCGGCAGCTGCCTACGGGCACGCGCACTGCGTGGATGTTCTTCTCCACGCATCAAGTCGCTGATCTCTGACGCGCCGTCGCTCGAGCACCTGGACGACCGGACGATCGGCATTGACTAGTTCTCGATGCCCCTGGACGAGACCTACCCAGACGTGGGCATCACACGTCGCCATGAGGTGACGTTCTGGGACTTCGCCGGCCACGACGAGTACCAGGTTGCACACTCGCTCTTCTTCTCCAAGAACACACTGTATCTCGTGTGCATCGACCTTGGAGTCTACGAGATTGCTCTGCTGCAGGCGCAGCTGATTGGAGACGACTCGATGCAGGTGGGTATACGCATGAACGAGTTCGTGGAGACCCAGATTTTGCGCTGGTTGTTCCTGATCTTCGCTCGCCAGCCCGACGCTAAGTTTGAGTTTGTCGGCACCAAATGGGACACGCTCGAGAGAGCTAACAGGCAAAACATTGCCGCTCTCATGGACGACATGAAGGCGCGACTGCAGAACGTAAATGCGATTCTTCTCGAGATGCGGTGAGAGCTAAAGAAGCCCACAACCGCAGCCACCACAGCGACGAGAGCTCGACTTTTGAGCGGCATGTACGCGTCCGTGGTAACGCGCTTGGGCGACCCAAGACTCGAGTCCCTTCAGCCGAACGTGCAGCACATGATAAGATCTGCGTGTACCAAACATGGCGAGGTCGAGGAAGCGAAACACACGCTACAGATGCTCATTTTCTGGAGCAACCGTCGCTTCGCGATGCCCGACACGAACGTGCGTGTCTTTAACGCCGTCAAACAAATCCGGGGAGACGCAGCGAAGAATTCGGCCAGCGTTCGAATCCAGCAGACGTGTCTTCAGGCCAACGGCCTGGTCGACAGACTCTGTGGCGACGTACTCGACCTAGACGACAACACTTGCCGCAACATCTTGCTAACGCTCCACGATCTCGGCGACGTGCTCTGGTACGAGACCTCGGCGTCGACAAGTTGTGAGACATCGTCTTCCTCGACCCGCTGCTGCTCATCGACTTTATTCGTCAAGTCATCACCCACAAGCACATCGGCGAGAAGTCGCCCATGCCGTGCTACGCGGACTGCCGTTCTGGCAGCACCTCGACAAGGAGAGTCTGCTCATGATGAAGAAGATGCTACAGGAGTTCCAGTTGGTGATTGCACTTGGATCGTGATAGACTGCTCATGATGAAGCAGATGCTACAGGAGTTCTAGTTGGTGATTCCGTCGACGAGTCAGATGGCGTGGGACTCGGATCTGCTCGTGCCGGGTACTGGCGCTCGAACGAGTGTGCGGCGTGGCTGTTCCTGGCGACTACCTGCGGCTCGGCACGTTTAGAGCACCGAAACCGCAGGCTTCGTACGTGCGATGGCACTACCATTTCGAGAACGGCCTGCCGACGACGCTGATGGACCAGTTGGTGGTCAAAAGCCATTCACCTCATCGTAAACGGCAGGCCGGGCCCGACTGGATCCTGTACGAGGACGAAAAAGGCAAGAAGAAGACGACGAGTGAGAAAGACGACCAGCGGATGTGGGTGTGCCGGCTGATGGTCACTCGCCACGAGCCGACGCAGCACCGCACGCTGCGGCTGGAGGCCGTTCTCTCGGCAGTGGCTGATGAGTCGCACGCGGCGGAGCTGTGGGACACGTTTCAGCACTTGGTTAGTGCGCTGGTCAGTGTATTGCGTGGATATCCAGGGCTGATTCTGTCGAGCCACGCAGAAGACGATGCACGGGAGATGCACGACTTGAAGAGTCTGTTTGCGCACGCGCTGCCAGTGAGGCAGTCGACGTGGCTGCCGCCCAACCCGACGTGGTGCTGGTACAAGCAGCTTGTCCGAGGGAAGAAGGAGGAGAGGGAGACGTTGCAAGCCGAGGCAGCGTAAAGTTGTTTGAAGCGGCAAAGAAATCTATTCAGCGAGTGGGTCTGTTGAAGGTACAAGCAGCTCATCCTCGGGATCAAGGAAGAAGAGGAGGTGAGGGCATTGCCAACGGCTATGGCCGCGTAGACTCACTTCAAGAGACCGAAGAAGTCGGCGCGTGTGTTCGTCAAACTGTGCTCGTATCTACATTAGCCACGACTCCCGTTACGTTCTCCACAAGGCCATGGGCTCGCTCCATCTTACCGTCTCCACTAATTCCTACACACTCGACTTGACGTACCCTCCACTACACATGTCTTCCCTACTTCACATTACCGCCTCTCGTCACAGACCCGACAACATCCCCCTTCGTCTTGGCCCACACGCCCGCTTCACTAGCGTCCACTCGGTAGACGACCAGCTCCTGCGGCTTGTCCAGCGCGAGATCTTCGGTTGTCACGTGCGGGAAGCAGCTGCCGACCGCGCTCGCCGTCGCATCCACGGCGTCACTGCCCCACGCGCTGACGACACCGTCGACGGTGACGCTCGCGGGCGCGACCAACAAAAACTGGCGAAACGACGCGAGCTCGTCGTTCTGTAGCTGCGTCTCTAGCTCGTGGCCGCCAGCGAGATCGACGACGCGGAAGTCGGGACCCCACGGTCGCGCGGGGTTTGCGAGCGTGAACCGCGGCGGCATGTACGTCTTGTAGAATACGATGGGCATGTTGTCGCGGTTAGCCATAGGCAAGACTCCGTCAACGAAGCGGCAGCCCGTGAACGGCAACGAAACCATCGGCGAGAATCCACGCGAGCCCAGCGCGAGCAGCAGCGGCAGCACGCCGCCTTGGTGGAGCACACCGAAGAAGAGTGCCAATGCAGTGTTGAACGCGACCCACAACGCGAGCTTCCACTGCTTGTCAGTGATGGTAGCGCCGTGGAAGAGATGCAGTGGCACGAGCAGCGGCAACAAAAAGCGAGGTTCCTGGTGCGGCGCGAGCGAGATGAGCACGAGCGGCAGCAGCACACACGCAGTCTGCCACACGGGACGGTGGCTGGCTGTGGAGAGCGTGATGACGAAGGCGAGATACAGCGGACCGAAGAGCATCGGCATGTTGACGAGCGCGTGGGTGACGCGCGGGTGGACGCCGTGGAGTTCCAAGTTGTCGTGCTGCAGGTTGTAGAGCACATTGTTGAGCGGAGCGATCACCGCCGAGGAGAGATCGCCCAGTGAAGCAGGCAGCTCGCCACGGAAGTACCACGTGTCGATGGTGATGATGGCGACGGACCAGACTGCAAACGCGACGAAGCCTTGGGCACCGATGGAGGCTGCACGCAGGAGACGCGAACGAAGTAGCGGAACGATTGGCGTCTCCTCGTTCGTCTCCTTGTCTCCTTCATTCTTCTTTTTCAATTGGTGCTGAAGCAGTTCGTCCTGGCGACGCACGAGCTCCAAGCCGACCGGGAGGAAAAAGAACGGAAACGTGAAGCGCGTGAAGAAGCCCACGGCGAGCAGACTGCCGAGTACGAGCGTCTGGACGTGGAGGACGCCGAAGAATAGGCGCAGATACTGTGCAATGATCGGGGATGGAAGAGGTCAGAAACGATGTTACTGCTCATGGTGGCAGGCAATCCTGACAACGGAAGACGCACCGGATTAAAACACAGCAGCGTCGCGATACTCAGCGCGAGCACGATCGTCTCAAACGTATTGGAGAACGGACGCGCGAGAAAGATCAACACCGGCCACGAGCTGGCAAACGCGAGCACGACGGCGCTCGGGTCGCCGACGCGAAGCGCCTTGGCACATTTGAACAGCAAGGCGTCTGCCATACAAACCACCACCACACTGCGTTAGACCGAGAATGCAGTGGCAGCTACAGGAAGTAGCAGCACGCACCGATGCCGAACGACGCGATGCACAGCAGCAGCCGCGGAACGACGAGCAGGGTGTACCCCGTGAGCGGCACGCCGAGCCACTCGAGCAGCTTGTACGGAAGACCCGCGACGAGAGATCTGCCCCCACAAAATGCACACACAGCACGACTAGTTAGCGCACTAGCGAGCGGCAATTGGGCATCGCAATCTGCAGCGCACGGGAAGAGCACGGAGCGGTTGGGCGTCGGCAGCGTGAACTCCCAGGGCACGTGGAGCTGGCCGCGCAGCGCGGCGTCGCGCACGACGTGGCGCGCCATGACCTCCTGGCTCTGGAAGAACTCGTCCGGATGGATCATGCCCAGGCAGAGCACAGCAGCGGCGATCCGCAGAGCGGCGAGCGCCGCGTAGAGCCGCCTGCGCCGCGGCGTCTCGGCGGTCCGAGGTGGCTCGCTCATGCGGAGTCAAATGAGCTGTAGCTGCTCGTGTGGAACGAACATACCTTGAAGTAGTACCTCAGTCCCTTTATATCTAGATGATGAACCGGTGATGTGAGATGGTGTGAGTGAGGTTTTACAAGTGAGGGTAAGTGAGGTTTTAGTTTTCGGCGCGAACTCGTTTGAACTTTGGAGTGCCAGTGCGGATCCGGGAAAGGGCGGGAAAGTTGTGCTTTTTGTTGGCGCTTTTGGTGTTGGTGTCTGTGGGGAGAAAAAATCGCCAACGCTCGGTCCCAACAAAAACCCCGAGCGAGTGAACCACCAGCGCCAACAAAATCCCCTGGAAGAATGGCGACGGCGATGCGAACGGGAACGCGGCGGCGGAGAGAGTCGTCGGACGGCGCCGCTAGCGAGCGACCCACGCGGCGAGAGCCACGCGCAGGCGAGGCCCACTACCGCGACATGTTGCTGCAGCTGCAGGGCGAGTTTGCGCGCGTCGTGGAGGCGCTGGAGACGCGCGCGGCGTCGCTGGAGCAGCACAACTCGCTGCTCGAGAACGAGGCGTCCAGTCTCCGCAGCGAGGTTTCGCGCGTAAAGGACGCGAACACGGAGCGCGACGAGCAGCTACGCGAGGCACAGGAGCAGGCGAAGATGCTCCGCGAAGAGAGCGCGTCGAAAGAGGCGCTGGCGGCCAAGAACGAGCGTGAACTGCGAGTACTGTGCGAGAAATTGACGCTCCAGATGCAGGCTCAGCAGAAGCAGTGGGCGTTGGAGAAGGACGCGAACGCGGGCGAGTTGCAGCGCGTTAACCGCCAGTTACAGCAAGAGACGGCGCGGCTCGCGCAGGAGCAGCAGCGCAACGCACACATGAGCCAGGAGCTGACGTTATTGCAGTGTCGAGTCGATGCGGCGGTCAAGACGTCACGGTCGTTTGAGGCGCGTCTCCAGCAGCTCAAGCAGCTGAAGAAGGACGAGAAGGCGGACTTTGAAGCCCACGTGGCCCACCTGACGGCACGGCTCGAGGACAAGAAGGAGCAGAACCGGTATCTCGCCGAGGCGTTGATGGAGAAGGAGGCACGACGCGCGGCGCGCAAGGAGAAAGAGGCGGCCAGTGCCTCACGCCACCCCAGAGAAGCCGTGACGTCCGAGTCGAGTGGCCAAGTGCGACGGAGGGAGAAGAACACGACAGCGGCGGTGGTGGCGAGCGAGACGAGCGCCAAATACAGCTCGCGATACGCGACCAAGATGAACGACTACGACGAGAAGAAGCGACACTACGGCCTGTCGGGACTGTTGGAAGATCTCCAGTCGCACGCCCCGACGTCACCGACGTCGTCCGCGTCACCCGCGCGGTCGCCATCGTCGTCGCGCCGATTCCCAGAGATCCACCGTACAGCGCCGTCGCGATCGACGACGCCACCAGCCGCGAGAGTACCAGAGTCGGCGACCAAGCGCCGGTCTACCCGCGTAGGCAGCGACCGCCTGCAGCGCGAGCTGGACGGTCTGCGCCGCAAGTTTGACGAGTGCATGCACTCGGACAATGCCAGCGTCGAGCCGATGCAGTGAAGAAGCCAGGAGATCGTGTTCGAGAACCACGGGATGCGGTCGAGTGCCGATGCTGACGGTCTCAGCCGAGACGATGGCTACACGTCTTCACGATGCTGCTCAGACGACCAGTCACCTATCTTTGCCGACCTGCGAGCACCACGAGTGTGCCATCGAGGACAGGTTTCTGATCGTCTGAAGGCGACGAGGCCAACGGTACAGCGCAGAGCAGCCGGCGAGGTGAGTTGATGCTGCGATGGTTTGCTGGAAGGACGGTCGTGCCGTGGGGTGTGCAGCATCGCAGAAGCCGTCGCATTCGTCGTCGGTCTTGTTGCAGCTACGCGAGCGCGTCATTTCGACACGGTCCACCCGCCGAAGTGGCGGTGGACACGAAGCGTATGACGTGCTCGCGGAGCCGCTCGAGCCGGCCGAGCTACCTCCTCTCTCGCGCGCTCGTCGCGGAGACGACGCTGGCGGATCACACCCGCGAGGCATGAGACCTGCTACCCTCCCAGTATGGGATTCTGGCGACCATGTCAAGGTGCTGTGTGTGGCGATGCGACAGAGACGTTCGTTGCTGAATGCACCGCAGACTCTGCGTTGTCTCCCTCATCACGGAGACGGTGGAGGAGTCGCTCGGTTCCTTCTCGCACGAATGCCTTGCGACGTGAGAACGGCCTTCCCTCATCACGGAAGCGTCTCGTTCTCTCTCGTCAGCACCGCCACCGCCACATCCATGTCCACACCAGCACCCGCGGTCATCACGATCCTCTCGCAGCTAAGCAATCTCGCCCAAGGCGACAAACGTGTAGGGAGATCAGGTACCTCAGGTACCTAGTCGTAGATGGGTTCTCATTTTTCCGAGTCATAATTATTTATTGATCCACCTGCCTTCGTACAGGCTCCTGTGTACTCCATCCTGTCTCTTGGCGAGAAAAGCCGGCTACGCGTGCGTCGGGCTTCTCTCCAGGTCCACGCCGAGCTGGTGCGGCCGTCGGAAGTGCGGCTTGTCGGCCTTGCGGACGTCTGCGGACCGCGGGCGCGGCTTGGCGACGCTCAATGGACCTCCGCTCGTTATGCGTGACGCGAAGGCGTGCGGGTCGCGGAACCGATTCAGCGACGTCGATGCGTGCGATGGGCTGTTGAGCACGCCGGCCATTTCGTCGTCGAGCGACGGCGCGCGATTGCGGTGGTGCAAGAGCGACGCGGTCGGCTTCCGTGAGCTGGCGGCGTTGAGCTGCGCGTCGCTGCGCTTGAGCGTCTCGTCGAGCAGTTCGCTGCTGCTGGCCGTGCCGCCTCCACCACCAAAGAACGACGTGAACGACAGCAACCCGTCGGTCGCGTCGTCGTCGTAGCCCAGAAAGTCGCTCAGCTCACCCGAACTCGCGGCGCGCGACGAAAACTGGCACGGCATCATCAGTCAGCCAAGGAAGCATCCCAAGCAGAAGGACATGACAAACGAGAGACGTACCGACATGGACCGCATGACGCGGCGGTAGTTGGCCGGCTCGGTGGAGACGCTGCTGGTGACGCTCGAGTCGCCGCTGGACGATCGGTGGCGCGCGTGGCCCTGCAGCAAGTGCAGGTCGTCGCGAGGGGACGTATGGTGCTTGCCTCCGAGGGGGCCATGGCGACTGCCGTCGAAGCTTCCTTTGCGCGCGCGAGACGCGAGCACGGCCTGTGTGAGGCGAGGACTCGGCTGGTGGAAGTGGCCGTGGGTCGCGTGCGTGTGGCCCAGCGACACCGTGCGCAGCAGAGCCGGCGCCTTGGGCGGCACGACGAGACCACTGTCGGCGTTATCATCGCCGTTCTCTCGATTGCCGTCTTTGTCGTGGCGGATCGGTGACATGGACGGCACCGTCGATGGCGACGACGCCGGGAACTGGCTGCGCATCCACTCCTCCTGCTCGCGCTTGAGCTTCTGCTCCTGCTTGAACTTGCTCTTGAGGATGTTGAGCAGCGATTGCTGCTGCCGCAAAATGTCTTGCTGTGCCACGGGCGACGCCGGCGGAGTGAGCCCCTCGAGTCCGCTGCCGCATGGGAAGCGTCGGGCTTGGTTATGGGACGGAGGCACAATGCTTGTGGGGATCGTGATGCCGCGTGAGAGGATTGCTGGGCGGGTTGCTGTGGTCGCTGTGTTGACATTCGATGCTGTGGGCGTCGTGGTCGCTCCCGCCGCGAACGGTCTCGCGGCGGCAGCCGCAGAGGCGAGTCCGGCGTTCCGCTTGGCGACTTGGATACGCAGATCCATCGGCCGGTTCGAGACCTTTGCCGGTGGGTTATTCTGATGTGTCGCGTGCTGCGCGAACGGCGGCGACGGCTTGGATGCTGTCGATATCACCGGCGTAGAAGCCAAAGTCGGTGGAGCTGGAGGGTGCTGCCCGCGGTTCAACAAGGACGGCGTGGTCACGGGCGACGACGAGTACTCGAGCGGCGGTGACGGCATGAGCGCGGGCTGGCTCTGCTGCTGTTCCTCCTCGTCCTCGTCTTGCTGTTGCTGGACGTCGTCCTCCGCGATACTCTCTGCGGCGATCGTCTCGGGCTCCTCTTTGAACTTGACGTGGAAGTACTGACTTTGTGGACTGTGGCCCGCCGCGACATGGTGGCTCACGTGGCGCGCGGGCGCGTCCTTCTGCGGCGGCGTCGTCGGTGCCGATGGCACGAGCGGCTTGGAGCGCGAGAACGTTTGGCTCGTGGACGTGGACGCCGCCACGCCGAGCGCGACGGGCATGCGTGTGGTCACGTGGGAGATCGAGTGGCGCTTCTTGCGCCAGTTGGAGCCCGGGATCGGCGAGTTGATGTACTCGGGCGGCGGCTGCTGCACGGCGCGCGGCGCTGTCTGGATGTGGGGAAGTTGCTGCTTGGCGATCTGGCTGGCCAGCAGCGGTTGGGGATGCAGCGGCGGCGACGCATGGAGCTGATTGTTGTTGCTGCTGAGATCGTCGCCGGCGGCGTGGACCTGGAACGCGAGCGTGATCTCCGTGTTGCCCAGCGAGAGCACGTCGCCGTCGCGCACGATCGCGGCGTCGCGGTGGACGAGCCGCTTGCCGTTGAGCGTCGAGCCGCGCTCGCTGTGGTCCACGTAGACCCACACGCCGTGCTGCGGTGTGCACTCGAGCGTGCCGTGCGAAGCCGAGACCTGCCAAAGATACAGTTTAGACCCAGCAGCTACGGGTGGCGGACGTCCCTCCCGATATGGACCGTACCAGCGGGTCGAGATGGCAGGTCTCGCGGCCGATCGCGATGCCCTTGGCGTTGCCGCCCTTGTCATTGAGTGCGAGCGGCTCACTCGTGTGCGCCGCGTGTGTGAGCCGGTTGCGCACGTGGAGCACGACCGCGCGGACGCCGCCTCGGGCGCCGGCCGAGTCCGAGCGCATCCCTTGTGGATCGAGCGAGCGAGCGAGAGAGAGAGAGAGAGAGAGAGGGAGGGAGAACGAGAAAAGAGAGGGAGACGTCGGTTCTGTCTGTCGCTCAAGTGTCGAGCCGCCGCGCTCCGTCGGTCCGCCGTTGCGTCCGGATGCAGTGCTGGTACAGGCAGCAGCAGCAAGAGGTGGGGGGGAGGATGCGAGCGCGAAGAGCTCCACGCCCTTTCTTCCTGTGTGCATTCGACGTTTGGGGAAGCACGCGTGCGGCTATATCCGAAAGAAAGACCAATCTATTTGGCTATATCCGTTGTTAATGGTTACCTCCACGTCTTTTACAGCAATACTCTCAAGTCTAAAATGGCTTCGTTTTTTTTCCGACCAAATTCCTTCGAAAAAAAGAGCCACAGAATAAAAAAGCGGATTTCTCAAAAAGCGATTTTCTCAAGAGTACTGAAATAGGAAGCATCGCGGTTCCGGTCCAATGGTGCCGTTTTGGACGGGAGAGGATCATCCACGTGACCGAAGAGATCAGCAACGAATCGCGGAACCAAGATGCAGCGCTTCAGCCGCGTGTGGACGCGCAGCCAGCGCGCGCTCGTGCAGCGCGTGCAGCCCACGCTGAGCCGCCCGTCGTGGGCGCTAAAGCGAGGCGTCGTAGCTGTCGGCGGCCACCCACAGCGTGCGCTGCAGCTTCCGCAGGTGCGCCACTTCCAGTCGACGAGCGTGGTGCTGCAGCGCGAGGACGATGAGGAGAAGATGGGCGCGGCGCCGACGGACAACGACAGCGATGGAGAGCTCGAAGAAGGTTCCGACGAGGAGGATAAGCTGAACGAGTACGATGAGGAGGAAGTGGAGGAGGGAGAGGAGGAAGAAGATGAGGATGTCGATGCGGAGATCGACGAGGAGGCCGCGGCGATGGCGGCCGAGTACATCGGCGTCAAGTACTCGCCTGGCAAGATCAAGAAGTACAGCGCAGAGCTCGCGCTGGACGATCTCGTGATCAGTGGCGGCGACTTTTGGACGGCGCTGGATGCCGCCAAGGGCTACGATGAGCTCGTCGATCTGTACTGCGACTTGGATACGCCGCGCAACTTCCCCGCTGGCTCGCAGGATGCGGAGACCGCTGCCGGCTCGG
Source organism: Pythium pyrilobum (assembly GCA_023335905.1). Lineage (NCBI taxonomy): Eukaryota > Oomycota > Peronosporomycetes > Pythiales > Pythiaceae > Pythium > Pythium pyrilobum. The sequence continues at coordinate 10,868 of JAADVV010000638.1, forward strand.
CCGCTGCGTCTACGGACTTTGCTGCGTCGGGTGAAGGCGAGTGGGAGGTACCGGAAGTGGGCAAGCGTAACGCCGACATCATCCCGCCGATCAGGGGCGAGTACCTCAAGCTGGATGAGGTGCTCGAGGCGCTCGAGCGTGAGCGTGCGATCGACGTGTACACGGTCAACCTCGCAGGAAAGTCGTCGCTGGCGGACTACATGATCTTCACGACGGGTCGCTCGCAGGCCCATATGCGCCGCATGGCCGACATGATGATCCAGTCAATGAAGGCGCGTGACCTCAAGGACGAGTTCGAGTACGCCGTGGAAGGGCGCGACTGCGACGACTGGATGATTGCCGACTGCAGCAACATTGTCGTGCACTTTATGCGCGAGGACACGCGCCGCATCCTGAATCTCGAGGACCACTGGGAGAACATGGAGAATGACAAGCACAAGGTCTACGGCGACATGACCGAGGACGAGTACATGGACCGCTTCGGCACGAGCGAGCTCATGGAGTACCTCGAAGACGACGACTTCACAAGCGTCGATGCGACGGAGGAGGGCGCGAGCGGCAGCAACGCCGGCCGTGGCGGCAAGGGCGACGACGTGGACTGGAAGTGAGCGTAGTCACTGGCGGCCACTGTTCCTGAATAGACTTCTTTGTACGTTCTCCATTGTGTGTGGTGCAATTTCCGTGTCTCTATTTCTTGGGTTTCAGTAGGAAGAGTTGTCGTCTATGGGTGATGGCAAAATGTATTGATCTATCTAAGCCTCGGAGACAGTGATGCTGCTGCTCGCTCCAGCGGCCGACGCACGCACGGTGGTCGTGGCAGCCGTGGCCGCGTGCGGGACCTCGCTCTTGCCCTTCTCGACGTCGAGGTCGTCGGTCTTCTGCGAGACCGGCGCGTAGCTTGAGGGACGGCTGTCCTCGACGGGCATCGAGTAGATGTACACGCCCGACGCGACGAAGCAGACCGACACGACGAGTGACATCGTGATGGGCATGCCAAACAGCACGGCACTGAGCAGTGGCAGGAAGACGAGCTCGAGCGCACTCGCGATGGCCTTGCGCACCGAGTCGAGCACCTTGAGGAACATGCTTGTGACCACGCCAATGAACGACATGATCAGCACCATGGGCAGCACGTAGAACGAGAACAGCACCGACAAATTCGCCGGCGTGATCACCTCGGCAAAGGTTTGGCCGGTGAGTCCGAGCACGAGCATCATCACGGTGCAGATGATCGAGTCGAGGTACATGAAGATGTTTTGCAGGTTGAACGAGATCTTGACCTGCTTCTTGAGTAGCACCTCGTTGTACACACCGGCAAACGTGCTGCTGAGCATCTGCACCATGAGCAGTCCGTAGGCGAAGAGCGTCGGGGACGCCGCCGCGGACGCGTGGTGGCTGCCGCCGCGCGCGCCGGCCGAGCCGAGCGTCTTGATCGCGCAGCCGAGCGTGGTGACCAACAGTGAGATCCATTGGTTGCGGTTGAGCTTCTTCTGGAACATGAACTGGTGGAGCACGCCCGTGATGACCATGCGAAACTGGAGCAGCAGGAAGTACGTCGACGCGTCGAACTTGCGCAGGTTCACGTACGAGAGCACGTCGTAGAGCACGTAGAGGCCCGAGGGCACAAAGTACTTGGCCAGCAGCGCGCGGTGCTCGGCCATTTGATCGACCAGGTAGCGCACGCGCTCGACGAGCGAATGGCCCGGCGCCTTCTCCACGGCGTCGCTCGTGAGGAACATGTAAGTCGCGATGCCGAGCTTGATGAACGCCTGGAGCACGACGGCGGCCGTGGCGTTGAAGCTCACGCTGTGGCGCTTGGCCAGCTCGTTGAGCAGGCCGTAACCCACCCAGAGCGACATGTACGTGACGAAGATGGCGCGCTGCTCGCGCGTCTCGAGCCCCAGCGGCGCCGCCATGGGGAGATCTATTGAGGGGCCGGAGGAAGAGGCGAGCGTCGATTCTGGGAATGATGATGGCGCTCCTCGTTACTTGTATCCTTGGGTGCCAAGGAGCCAGTGGAGGTTGCGCGAAGGTCGCAGGAAGATGGATGAGACGGGTCTATTTTGGGAGAGGGTCACAACCAGGGCCGGAAAAAAGGATCCGTTTCCCGCGGTATAGTGACTTACCCACAATGCCTGTGGTCAATGACGGAGTGAGTCAAGCTTCATGTGTTGTGTGCAGTTCGCTTGACCCACTCCACAGAACTTGTGTCTGCATGCCCCAGGTGTTCGATCCCGGTGTGTGTTGAATCAACACTGAATCAACACACACAGGGATCGCACACCTGGCGCATGCAGCAGCATCGCTAAAGGGAGACCCCCCCACACACACATGATCAACCCGATCAGCCAAGGTGGACTAAGCTAACGCGTGACCTTGAAGCCCAAACAACTAGGCTAAGCTAATCGTGGACCTTGAAGATGTCCTCTGCCACGCTGGCAGGCCCATTGTCGAGTCTTCACCCAGTTCCGGAAGACAGGCTGGCTTCCGCACATCCATTGGCTCCCCAACATCACGTGGCTCACAGGGATGGCGTCCCATGGAACGTGAGGCCACATGCATCTCCAGCGTAAAGCGGCGGTTGTCAATGTGGCGTTGGGCGCACCCAATTGCACGACGGTCTCAGTTACAGTGTGTCACTTCCAGTCTAAAAGTTCCCGACGTCCGGCGTCGGCGGGTCTTCAACACTTGGTTGATGGTTTTATCTGGGCGAGCTTCCCCCCTCCCCCCCTCTCATTCCTATCATCGTGAGTCAGGATTCCTGACACGGGCGCCCCCCAGTCTCTCACTTTGCAATCCTCCTCCTCCC
>JAADVV010000639.1:0-13667 GCA_023335905.1 Pythium pyrilobum
CCCCCGAGCTCGCCATTCTCACGACGAAGCAATCCGGAAATGGAGGCAGAATAGCACAGCAAGATACCTCGTCCGAGTGACATGCGGGACAGGTTTCGACTATCTACTGATTTAGTGTGACGACAGCGCCAAGTTGAGTGCAGTCGTCACACTAAATCATTACTTGTATGGGGAGAGTATCGCATGTTTCGTGTAGTACGCGCCAACAAAGTATCGTATATATTTATCGTTGAAACATGCGATACTGTAGTGCGTTGATGACTGTAGTGCGTTGATGAATGGGATGAAGAGCATGTGGATGCAATGACCGTCCAATCGACTCGTTCTCTTGCGCAGTGTACAGTATTGTAATACAGAGAGTATTGGATCGGATTATTTTTCTAGTTGGCGGCCTCGGATTGATAAAGTATCGCGATATTGCGGAGCCCTGATCCAGGGCCTCCAACGCGTCGCCTTGAATCAACGGTGGGGGACGGTTTCCGTGTGAATCTACACAACACAATGTACGGAAACCGCCCCCCCCCACCGTAGGCTGGTTCGACACTAAAGCGTTTGGGAATCAAGGGCACGTTGCAATTCCTCATTCGACACTGCACCGTGGTGCATCGCAACTCGAATGGGTTACGTATGCTAGCCTCTGAAACGTGAGAAGGTAGTACTATGCTCATATCATATCGTGCCGTTCACGTTTGGTATTGCATAGCATCGGGTATCCTGCAAGGCGGGACGCTCACGTTTCAGCACACAGACTTGGCGTTGCGTCGCCCTTCAGCGCGTCGACAAACTTGGCAAACGCCGCGCCGAGCACCTCACCCGTCGTGCTCACCGTCTCGTAGTACCGGCGAGGACCCAACAGGAACACGTGCTGCGGACCCTCCACGAAGAACGACACCACGTGCGAGCTCACGGCGCGGTACGCGTCCAGCAGCTTCAGCATATCCTACACATATCCATGGACCATACAACAACGAGATGTCAGCATACAAATGATGACAAGAAAGGCAATCGAACCAGCAGGAACGCACCGCGTACAAGTCCTCGGCCGACAAGATGTTCGCGAAAGGGTACCCCTGGATACCGTCCTTTGCCAACTGGTAGTAGTACCGCTGCGTCGTGTCGGCGATGCTGTTCAAGAAGAACCACTCGCTCTCCGGCAACAACTGCAGCATCGCCGAGCCGAGCTCGGCCGTCGTCAGTGAGCTGTTCTTGCACTTGGCCAGCGTCGCGCTCGGCAGCTTGAGGTCAATGTCGCACGAGCCGTAGAAGTTCATGGCCGTGCCCAGCGGCGCGTTGTCCGGAAGCACGCCCATGTAGCTGTCCGCGAGCACGCCGAGCCGCGTCTTGCTCGACGGGGCCGTCACGCCCCACGCGTCGGCCACGTACGCGACCAGCATCTGCGCGCCGATCGCGCCGGCACTGTCGCCGCCCACGACTAGCTCGTCCACGTGTGGGTAGTTGGCTTTCGCCCAGCCCACGGCAGCCTTGGTGTTCTCGAAGCCGTTCAGGTACATCGTCTTGTTCTGGCCCACACACTGCGGACGCCCGAACGCGCCCTCCAGCCCAGTCTCGCCGCCGGGGAGCACGCGGTTGCCCACGTGGAGGTCGCCCGTGCACAGTGGCACGAACACGACGTCCCAGTCGTGGAACGTGTTGTCCGGGTCGCTCGCGTTGAGCACGCCCGAGTTGTTGGCGGTCGCGACCGTCGTGAACGTCGTCGAGTCGCCGAGCGAGCACTGCAGCGCAAAGTTGCAGGTGAGCGCATCGAGGCAGCCGCCGCCGCCCTGGAAGAACAGCAGCAGCTTGGAGCGCGGTTGCTTCTTCTTGGGGAAGACCTGGAAGAAGTAGGTCGCGTTGGTGGCGTAGAGTCCGTCCGGGTCCGTGTAATCGTCGAACGCGCAGCGCGTCTTGCCGCCCGGGTAGATCAGTGCGCTGCCGTCCACGGGCGAGAGCGTGAGCGACGAGAGGGGGCACTGCGAGTCGGACGCCGCGTACGAGCAGATCTGGTCGCTCTTGTGGTAGGCGCTAGTGGCCTGCGCAGAGACAGCGCCGCCGCCGCCACCCAGCAGTGCGAGCGACGCGAGGAGGACGAGCGAGCCGCCGCGGCGGAGGAGGGAGGCCATGCTTGGGTTGGGACTGAAGCGTTGCACCGTTGAGCTGTATTGCGAAGAAAGCAAAGTGAGTGCCCATGAGTCTCAGCCCACGAGCACCAAGTGGGGGAGACAATTCCATCTGTGGATCATCGCTATTAATAGCTCGTGGTGTTGGATGGTGGCATTTACTAAATGTCATGTGGCGTTCGATGATTGCATTTAGTAAAAAGCAATCATCTCCTCGAATGATTAATATGATTGTCCTTGTGGAGACAATGGAGAGTCTCCAATTGGAGACAGAGATGACCTCAACCACAACGAAACTATCTTCAGTTTGCCGCAGAGGGAGTAGTGGAAGCCATCACCAGCCATCAACGTCGTTATCGCACATCGCGAGATCCTGTAGTAACGTGAGATGAAGCAAGCACCGCCACACCTCCGTGGTCAACCACTTGCCGTCGCCCAGGCCGCGCTCCTGATGTGTGACCTCGAAGAGTACAGTACTAGTACGTGGAGACGAGATCTTTACCATTCCGCGACCCTTTCTGGCTGGACTGCGTCAATGTGATGTCTGTGCGTTCTCAGCTAACGGACTGGTTTCTCCACGTTGGCTCTTTCTCGACGATGCGGGTCACGTTGGTGGGAGACGGCACGGCATCGACTCCAACTGAGACGGGGGGAACTCCTTGCTGTCGATCATCACATCATTGCGTCTTCCCTCTCGAGTTCGCGAGACTCGTTCCTTCACTTGAACATGAAGTGAGACAGCGTGAGACATCTTGTAGCACAACGGCAACTGCTTGCTCACGAGACACTGGCTCGGCATTCCGGGCAGCTCAGGCTGTAGCGGAGCCACTCGAGCACGCACTGCTCGTGGAGCAAGTGGCGACACGGCAGCGTCACGACGCGGGAGACGCCGCCGTCTCCCATGGACTGCAGCGGATCACCAGTGTTGGCGAGCTTCTTCTCCCGTGTGTCGAGCACGTCGAGACAGACGCTGCAGTCGCGGTCGCCGTTGGCCACAGTCGCGTCCCGGAGACAGAGCACGGCCGTCGCGAGAGCCCAATTTGTCTGGAGCACTCGATCGGGGACCGCCAACAGGTCTCTCAGCAGCACAAACAGCCACTGCAGATGGCGACCGACCGGCAGACCTTGGGCGGCGGCGAGCAGCGGCACGAGGCTCTCTACCACCGTCCAGCAGTCCCATAGGAACGCCTCCATCGTCCGCTGGGCGTCGTGCCACGCGTGGCCGTCGAGCGGGATCTCGAACGCCGCGTCGAGCCACTGGTAGTGGTGCAGCAGCAGCCCCATTTGGTTCAGGAAGCGGGCCACGACCGGAGCCTCGTCGTGCGCGACGACCGGCGGCAGCAGCAGCACGGCGCGGGCGTGCGCGTGGAAGGCGCGGAACTTGGCGTGGCCGATGGCGACGACCCAGGCATGGCTCGGCGTGTCGCGCCCGCTGCCGAGCCGTAGGGACGCGCGGAAGACCACGGCCGGCCCGACCCAGAGCGGCTGCGCGCGCGCGTGGAAGGAGAGCAGCGCCGCGTGCGGCGCCGCGGCCGCCAGGCGGCGCCACACGCCGGCGTCGTAGGCCTTGGTCATTTGCATATCCGTGCGTGGTGGTTTCCGTTGGCTGTTGCGGAGAAGTGCTGGACAGTCACTGGCAAATGGGCGGGCGCGGTTCGGATCGGATCGGATCGGTTTCTTGCTTTCTTTCCACACCTCCGTCATGTTGTTTGGTTGTTTTCTTTTTTGTCGGTTGAGATAGTGGGACGATGTGGCTTCAACGGCAACTTGCCTTTCTTTTCTTTTCCGTTTTTCGCAGGTAACCTGTTGGTGGAAGACACCCAGGAAATGCGTGGGTTACGAAGTAACCACATGTACCTTACTTGTACCGGTATGTATCCTCGCAAACTGCGACGCAGTCGATCGATGCTCTCATGCTGATTCAGCATGCCGCCCTCGAAGCGCAAACATCACTGAGTTGATGAGGCTGAACCCGCATCAATTGAGCACTTTTCATCTTCTCCACCGTGCAGACTTCAGACCACTGGAGTGTGACCTTTCACGCCCAGACAGTTGCAGCACTAGACTTGTTCACTGCTGGATTGAGAAGGGATGACGGTTCAGAAGTTATCATTCAACGGAGGGTCGGATTGTCTCATGCAGTCTATCCACACTGGTCAGAAAGGGTGGTATTATCTCGGCAGCATTCGTTTTGGCAGTTTTTCACCTTGCCAAGTGCGAATGTGACCACGACTTTTGACAGAAGTGATGGCGTTTTTTATACACTGCAGTCGGATGGACAAAAAGGGAATCAATGTGACAAAACGGGGGGCTCCGAAGAAAGAAAGGTCAATCACGCGGCAGAGATCCAAGCCCCGCCTGAGCAAAGCGAAGGTCAGGCGGCGTGAAGCTTCACTATTATAATAACACTGTTAGATCATCAACACCAATGCGATCTATTCACAGTGTTAACCTATAAAACCGCTCTAAGACCTCTTTGGCACAACACCGGTTCGTTCTATCACGAGTCTTTATCTGCAAATTTTTGCTCCGAGGACCTATGTTGGGTCCTCGAATTTTGGAGACCCAACAGTCATTGAATAGGCAGAACAAGAACAATTTGTAGCGCAAAACAAAAAATATGTTCTACGCATTTTGATTGGGCAGAATGCTGTGTTAGAACTCAAATACGTCTTGCCGGTGTAAATTAGCTCAATTCGTTTGGTTTTAACCTATAACTGAGGTCTCAAGAGTCCCTTTTGAGACCTGGTTTGGTCCAACCGGTGGTTGTAGCATGGGTATTCTATCAACTCCTGTTTCAAAGAGCACCCGAAGCAAAACCGTTCGCCTGGGGAGCGCTCGAGCGGAGCGGACTTGGCTTGCGGCGGCCATTTAGCTAGTGGCATGATGTAATTGTCCCACTTCCGCTTCAGGCAACCAATTTTGTCAGCCTAATTCCCCATCTGTCCAAGCTACAAACAGTGAGAAGCCTCCACTTTTGTCAAAAGTCTGATCACGACGGTCACTCGACGACGCCGATTCAGCAGCGCCGTCCTCCCAGACACTGCCGCTTGGAATGATCGTGAGCTCACGACGCCATGTCACATCCACGATTTTCCAGTTGCAGCTTCATCGTGCGCGGTGGACGATTAGTTGTGTCGCCCCCCACGAACTGTCGGCACGACTGTTCGCCCCGTAATGTTCACAGCGAACTCACCAGACGTGAATGCTCTGCGGTCTCTCCCGCATTGTGAGTGTCCAGTGAGTCTGGTGAGTCTGGTTTTCTTGGTGCGGAATTGACCAAGGAGCTGTCTCAGTTCCTTCCAAAACCCCAACTGGTCCACAGCCTGCTTGCGCTGAGGCCGATTGGCGGAAGAGGCTGAATCACAACAGAAGGTCATGTTGGTGCATTCGAATGAATTTCGTACGCCTCCAACGCGAAATGTCGACGCCGAGCCATATCACGAGGAGTCCTCTTGCTTCCTCGGAGGAGGAGCTGAACAGCGGTCTCGTGTAAATAGTGGCGGACTCCCAAGTGGCATCACTTGTGCTTCGGTCTTCGACAACGCTGTACGGTGATGATGATAATCATCACCTTCCACTGCGAACATGGCTCCAGTTCGCGTCGGCGACTGAACTTTTGGCACCCATGAGGCAGGCAGCTGCCCGGTTTTATTTGCACTATTTTTCCTTACCAACGCTCGAAATTTTCAGGATTCATATTATGAAAGACGATGCACAAACGTGCGACATTCGTGAATGTCGGACCCTGTGTTGGGATAGATTGCGTCGCTTTTTATGTAAATGGAAGGCCAAATGGGTGGGGTGGTGGAGTCCACCGTGGACGGGAGGGTGAAAATTGCTCGGCTGAGCGATTGTGACACACTGCGAATCAACGCGCTTCAATTGGTCGAAATAGACCGGCTCCTCCATCAGTTCATGGACCCTCTCGAATCCGTTTAGTATCCCGCACCCCGCAAACCCGAATTTGCGGACCTTTTCTCTTTGTTTTCCCCCCACACCTCGACTGTGTTTTTTCGTTGTTTGCTTTTGTTTGGTCGGAAGTTTTTCTCCGGCCCAAAACCCAACCGGCGAGTTTCGTCTGTCGTTGCCAATCGACAGAGAGAGTGAGCGCAGAACTGTACCAACCGCGGGTGTTGCGTGCGTGCGAGGTCGTCGGTTGTTGGCGAGCCGCCAACTCTTTTTCTTCGGTCTCCTTCGCCAAGCAAAGCACAGCGAAACCTGCGAGCGAGTGTCAGGACGGACCAGACCCCCCACCAGATCCACCACCAACGCCAACGAAACGGAGGTTGTTGGCGACTCGCGTAGGTTGCGCGGAAAAGTCGGCGTGGAAAGGAGAGGGAATCGCGCGCGCGCACAGGAGAGAAAGCAACGCGCGAAGGCAAGGACGTCGAGATGAGCGTGCGTGAGCCAGGGCGACGCCGCGCGAGCTCGAACTACTTCGAGCTCGAGGCCGACCGGCGGCGCAACAAGTCGGAGCGCAGCGAGCGCTTCAGCGCGCGGCTCTCGGGGCTCGATGTCGGCAGCAACCCGACGATGCTCTCGGGCGGCAAGTACAGCGGCGGCGTCAAGAGCGGCGGGCTGCCGATCATGAGTACGGGCGCCAGCACGATCACGAGCGGCGGCTACGAGCTCGACGACGACGAGATTTCGATCGACTACTGCTGTGAGAAGCTCAAGAGCAAGTTTGGCTTCCAAGAGGGATCGGTCGCGAACCAGCGCGAGCACGTGCTGCTGCTTCTTGCGAACGGCAAGGCGCGCTGCAAGCCCTCGGATGTGCCCGACCACCACATCGTCGAACTCCACAAGAAGTTGATGGGGAACTACAGCGAGTGGGCCAAGTTCCTCGGCACGACACCCATGTTTTTCAACAACAAGCCAGACGGCGACCTCAAGCACCAGCTGCACATGGACATCATGCTCTACTTCCTCATTTGGGGTGAGTGTGGAAATGTGCGTCACATGCCCGAGTGTATCTGCTACTTGTTCCACCAGATGATGAGCATGGTGAACCAAGATCCGCTCTGTCAAGACGTGCGCCACGAGGGATGGTTCTTGTCGAGTGTCGTGCGCCCGATCTGGGTCGAGGCGTCCAACATGAAGCGCAAGAACAAGATCGGCAAGCCCCTCGAGCACGTCAAGATTCGTAACTACGACGACATCAACGAGTACTTCTGGAAGCCCCACTGTCTCACGGTGGACGTGGATGCGGTCGGGACTGTGCTCACCAATACCCATGGCAAGACATTCTACGAGCATCGCAGTATCTTCACGCTCATGCTCAACTACTACCGCATCTTCCAGTTCAACTTGATGTTTCTCGTTGTGCTGACGGTGCTGGCGTTCTGCGTCGCGGTGTCTCCTGATGGTGGCAAGACCGGTTTCAGCCAGTTTGGTCAACTCGGGAACGCGGTGTTCCCTTTCGTGGACCGTGATCTCAAGCTTTCTCTGGTAGCAATCCCTTTCTCGCTCGCCGCTTTGGGCCTGTGCAAGTGTATTCTGGAGGTTTGCCACGGTTGGCATCTGCTGACGGCGTCCGAAGCCAAGGCGTCTTCTTCGCGATCGTTCACCTATGGCGCTGCGCTCACGATGCGACTCCTCTGGAACGGTGGATTTGCTACGATCTTCGGGATCATGATGTTTGTACCGCTGCACGAGAACCGTGATACTGAGCTGCTGGAGAAGTTCACCGTGTTGGTGGCAGCGTTCGTGGCCCCGGGGTTACTCGTGGTGCTCGTTCAAGCTTTCGCGCCACAGCTGATCAATGGGACGTTCGCAGCCAAGTTTGTGCGTGAAGGTGCAAGCTCGTACGTTGGACGAAACATGTCCCCGCCGTTCTCGTACCAGATCAAGTACGTCATCTTCTGGATTTTCCTCTGGGCCGTGAAGGCGATCGTGTCATACTTCATCCTCGTTCGCCCGCTGATGCTCCCATCGCTTGCGATCTACGAGATGGATTTAAGCGGGAGCTACCAAGGCGGTGCTGTCATCTCGTTCCACAACATCGGAATCATCATCTCGCTGTGGTTGCCAGTCGTGTTCATCTTCAACTACGACACCCAGATCTACTTCACCATTATGCAGGCTCTCACGGGTGCCTTCATGGGTATTCTGATGAAGACTGGAGAAATTCGGGGAGTGAAGGAGATGACGAAGGCGTTCCGTGTCGCCCCTCAGCTGTTCGACCAGAAGATTGTGACCAGCCTCGCACGCTCGACTGATGCAGCGGCTAATGGCACCGAGACTTCTCGTGCCAGCGCTGTTGCTGCAGCTTACGAGTCGCAGATGATGCTTCGATTCGTCGTCGTTTGGAACGAGATCGTGAACTCGTTCCGCGAAACCGACCTTCTGGATGACAAGGAAGCCGCGATTCTGCAGTATGACATTCGAAGCAACGGCGAAGTGTTCGAACCTGTCTTCCTTTCGGCTGGCAAGCTTGGTGAAGCCCTTGAACTTGCGATTCGCACCGCAAAGGAAGGCAAGGGTGAGTCGCAGCTTCGAGTGAGTCTAGTGGAAAGCGACTGCCTGTCCGCGATCCGCAGTTTCTACACAGCTGGCTCGTTCGTCTTGCAAGCTCTGTTCGGCAATGATGACGCTGATGTTGTGGACGGATTCCGCCTGATCGAAGACATTGCCAGCTCGGGTGGTTTCATGAAGTCGTTCAACGTACGGGAGCTTCCGCGACTTCGCCTGGCTGCTCTTGAGCTGCTTGAGGCTGTTCTTGACCTGGAGGATCCGGACGTCCCATCCCAGCACCTGCAGTCGGTGAAGATTCACAACCTCGGTGTGATCCGAAACTTTGTGACCAAGATGGAGTCGTTTTTGAGCACGCTGCAAATTTTCTGCGTGGACCCTGCTTTGCAGAAGAAATTCGCCAACGCCAAGTTCTGCTCGAGCGCGAATGGGTACCTTTTTGCTGCTCGTGGTCTGGTGAACCTGTTCTTCAGTGATACTGCGATGGGTGCTGCGACTCGTGCGTGCCTGTTGCTGTCTTTGGAACGCTCTGAGGCTATGCCCCGTTGTGGTGAGGCTGAGCGCCGTCTGGGATTCTTCATGAAGTCACTCGTGATGGACATTCCCCAGCTCCGAGCTATCAAGGAGATGCGGTCGTTCTCGGTCGTCACGCCCTTCTACGCGGAGACTGTTCTGTTCTCGTTGGAAGAACTTAACAACCCACTGGTGAACCACCCAATTTTCCAGAAGGTCGAGGAGGATGGCAAGAACTTGACGATTCTAAAGTACCTGAGCAAGATTCATCCTGAAGAGTGGGAGAACTTCTTGGAGCGAATCGACGTGAGTAGCGCCGATGAAGCACAGGCAAAGCACCCGCAAGAGATCAGACTGTGGGCGTCTTCCCGCGGACAGACACTTGCTCGAACGGTGCAGGGAATGATGATGTACGAGGATGCGATCAAGATTCTCCATTGGTTAGAGATTGGCTCGAATCCGGCGAAGACAGCGGAGCAGAAGCAAACCCAGCTACAGGACATGGTGCGTCTCAAGTTCTCTTACATTTGCGCATGCCAAGTGTATGGAAAGCATCGCCGTGACAATATGGCTCAGGCCGACGACATCGATTACCTGCTGCGCGAGTACCCGAACCTCCGTGTTGCCTACGTGGACGCGATCCCATCACCAAGTAACCCGAAGGACGTCACGTATGACACTGTCCTGATTAAGAGCGAAAACGGCGACATTGTGGAAGTGTACCGCTACCAGTTGCCAGGTGATCCCATCATCGGCGAAGGCAAGCCAGAAAACCAGAACAACGCGCTTCAGTTCACTCGTGGTGAATTCGTGCAGACGATCGATATGAACCAAGAGCACTACTTCGAGGAATGTTTGAAGATGCCTCAGCTCCTGCTGACTGCTGATTTGCACCCATCCCGCAAACCCGTCCAGATCATTGGTATGCGTGAACACATTTTCACCGGTAACGCGTCGTCGCTCGCGAAGTTCAAGACGTGGCAGGAGCTTGTGTTCGTGACGCTTTCCCAGCGTGTGCTCGCGAACCCCCTGTACTGCCGCATGCACTACGGTCACCCGGATGTCTTCGACAAGGTGCTGTCGATCACTCGTGGTGGTTTGTCGAAGGCCAGCAAGGGCATCAACCTGTCAGAAGATGTTTTCGCTGGATTCAACTGCACTCTGCGCGGTGGTGTCGTGACCCACGTTGAGTTCATGCAGTGTGGCAAGGGTCGTGATGTTGCTCTTTCGCAAATCTCCATGTTTGAGGGCAAGCTCGCCAACGGTGCTGGTGAGACCTCGCTCGCACGCGAGGCGCATCGTATGGGCCAGTTCTTGGACTTCTTCCGCCTCAATTCGATGTACTACTCGCACACGGGGTTCTACTTCGCGACCTGGATGACCATCGTCACCACCTTCGTGTACATGTACACCAAGTTGTACATTGCTCTCTCCGGTGTGCAACGCGATATTGTCATCAACATGGACAAGGTGGACATCATCAAGGCGAACACTCAGCTCAAGTTTGACAAGCGCGTTTTCCACGACGCTGACTCGGTCATCAACACTCAGTACTACATCCAAGCAGGTCTGTTCCTGTCGTTGCCTCTGATCGCTGTCTACTTCGGTGAGATGGGTCTTCGTCGTGGTTTCGTGCGCTTTATCGAGATGATCATCACGCTTGGTCCAGCATTCTTCATTTTCCAAGTCGGCACAACCATGCACTACTTCGACAACAACTTGCTGCACGGAGAAGCTCAGTACAAAGCTACGGGGCGTGGATTTAAAATTACGCGTGAAACGTTCGTGCTTTTGTACAAGGCGTACGCGAACAGCCACTACCGCAAGGCATTCGAGCTCGTGGGACTGTGTCTCGTCTATCTGACTTTCGGATCGTTCAACATTTGCGACGAGAACCCCACGGACAACACGTCGACGTACTTCCTATTCTGCCAGACTTCGCAAGGTTTTGGAGTGCAAACGTTCGCGATTTGGTTCATCTCGGTGCTGTGGATCCTATCACCGTTCGTGTTCAACACCGATGGTCTTGACTGGGAGAAGACGAAAGTGGATATCGGTGCCTGGGCGAAGTGGATGTACGCTGGCGAGAAGTACGTTGATGATGACAAGACGATGAACGGTGGATGGATTGGGTGGTGGAAGGGAGAGCTCGAGCTCTTCCACAACACCCGACCGATCGCACGTTTCACTGTGATCTTGCGTGAGTGTCGCCACTTGATTCTCTTGTGGTACGTCATCACTCTCAAGTGGAACATGATCGTCGTGGCGTACACATTCGGCGCGAGTGTCGGGACGGTGTTCTTGCTGGGCTTCTTGGGAGCGATGAACTTGACAAGCAAGATGGGGCCTACTACGCGAGCTAGCATCTACATGTTGTGCGTTGCCGTCGCCGTGGTGGCCTACTTCTTGGTCGCCAACTACGTTTTGAGTGCGGATACTCGATCGTCGCTTTCGATTTTTTTCGGCTACATGGCCTCGCTTTACGCGATCAACGAGATGGCCCGCATGTGGAGTTTCCACGACTCATCTATCGCGACGGCCGGCATGTTCCAGCAGTTGGCGTTCCTCTTCGACTTCGTCTTTTGCGTCGCGATGATCATTCCGTTGTTCATCATGTCGGGCATCCCGTTCCTCAACGTCATCCAGACTCGTATGATGTACAACAAGGGCTTTTCAGAAGTCGTGTCGGCATCATCTCAGTACGCGTTCTCGCTCGCGGCTTTCATGGGTGTGCTCGGCGGTGTCGGTTGCGGCTGGATCTTCTACTTGTTCACCACCCTCGAAACGTCGCCTGACTTCGTTGGCTTTGTGACAACGTACGATCTACTCGACGGCAAGGCAGGCAACGGAAAAGTCACCTACGTGTTCTACTTGGCGTGCGCGGGTGGCACACTCCTGTCGGGCCTCCTGAACTTCTTCATCGGTCGTCGACTGTCCATTGTCGGAGGCGGGCTGCTGACGATTCTCGGTATGATTTCGTTGAGTGCAGTCCAGACGTCAGGCGGAGGATTCCTCTTTCCTGGTATTGGGCTGCTTGGGTGTGCTATCGGCATTCTGCTTCCCACGCTCACGATGTACATCTACGAAGTCTCGACGCGTGAGATGCGCGGCAAGGCGGTGCTTCTGTTGGGTCTTGGGTTCATCATCGGCACGCTGGCTGGTGCTTGGTTCACGACGTCGAACAGCTCCATCGGGTGGATCTGGCAAGTTTTTGTCGCATCGATTGTGATCTCGATTGTCACGCCGGCAGTGTACATTTTCCCGGAGAGCCCATACTGGGTGTACACACGCGAGGGGCTGGAAGCGCTCGAGCGTTGTCTCGCTGTGCTCCGTCGCAAGGAAGGCGTGAAGGAAGAAGTGGACTCGATCCGCGCCGAGGAAGCTGCGGAGGACGATGGAGGCGCCACCGCGTACAAGTTCTTTGTGGGTCTCTTCAGCATCCTGGTGTCGGCTTTCCTATTCGGCTGCCTCGACATGTACCTCTCACAGACGTACAGCGGCTTTGAGGACGGCCAGTACATGTTCATCAACTGCTCGGCGCTGCAGTTACTGGGGGCAGTGTTCTCGTTCTTCTTCATCGACAAGGTGGACCATCGCAAGATCATGATGGTGACGCTCATCCCCGTCATGGCCCTTGTCGCGGTCATGGCCTTCAACTCTCAGACGCGCACGTGGACGGACGACAGCGAGTTCCTGATGCTGCAGATCACGGGTCTCATGTGCTACTTCTTCGCCGGTCTCGGCTTGTCGTCGGTGCTGTGGCTCACGTGCGTGGCGCTGTTCACGACAAACAAGCGCGTCGTGTACACGACGTTCTACTTCCTGCTCTTCTTCGTGATCCCGATCATCTCGTTGTACGTGCGCGTCCACGCCGAGACGCACAAGAACCGCGAGTACATCTACCTGTACGCGTTTGCGGGCTGCGCCCTCATCTTGGTGCTGCTGCTCGCTGGTATGGGCGCTCGCCGCAACGGCGTCGTCTGCCTGAAGAGGGAAGCCGAGGAGGAGCGCGTCCGCGCGCGCCGTGATCGCCAGTCGCGTCGCAGCGCGCGCACGCCGGGCGCCCGCAGCCGCAACCTCAGTCGCTCGCGTGGCCGATCGCAGTCGCACTACCAGATCTTCGAGTCCCCCGCGGGCGGCGCCGTCTAGAAAGAGCCTCGCACATTGCGAACTCGCGCTTTCCTTGACTGTACAGCGAACCGCCTCGCCGTTTCATATACCCTCCTCTATCCAAATAGCTGCATTTTGCTTCTCTACTTACTATTGCCTCCTTCTCGTTCCGTCCCGCGCTCGCTTCCCCCTTTTGAAGTTGAAGTTGGTGAGAGTGATGGTGGCCCATTGATGCGCCGGTCGCGTCCTGTCGGCCACCTCTCCCTTTCCATCTCCATCTCCATCACCCCGTTGGACTCGCCCATTTCGTCGTCTCCCATGCTGCGAGCGACGGCTCCTCTCTCTCTTTCATCTTCGTCGTGCTCTGTCGCCAACGGCCATTTCCGCCATTCCATTCGCCCGCCCGCCAGAGAGAGAGAGAGAGAGAGAGAGAGAGAGAGAGAGAGAGAGAGA
>JAADVV010000640.1:0-13661 GCA_023335905.1 Pythium pyrilobum
CTCGAGCCGTCCACCACCATTTTGGCTAACAGCATTCGCGTAGCGAGCAGCACCCTCTTGGCAATGGACGGATGGTGTCGCTGCGCAGCTGCGATGCCAAGATGATGCGGCCGGCGAAGAGAAGTAGCGACGGTGGTACAGATCGGTACCGAGTGATCGGAGTGGTCTTCACCCACACAGTCGCGTATGCGTGCCAGCGTGCCAGCGTGACGACGTCAACGTACTTGCGGCCTTGAAACGTCAACTAGCCTCGTGTGTAGTCCTCCGTGCCGTCAAGAATGATGCAGTCCACGGTGCGGTTTGGCATACGCATCGGCAAGTGCTCGCACGCGCCGATGAATGTCTGTCCAAAGCGTTCTGAAAGAGCACAAGAGCTGTACACGTGTCGAGTCCAGAACTCATCACACGAGTACGGACGCACTCGTCGATCTCCGCACACGGCTTTCGCTTCTGTATACGTGGTATGGTGGAACACTAGCGTGGTACGAGGAAACGCGTAGTGGTGCACGCGGTCTTTGTACTCGGTGGTTGGTGTTCGGCTGACCGTCTTGGTGACAAGCGTGGGCGTCGGCCGTCGTATTTTTACCACGCAAAGCCGCCGTACTAGGTGTGCCACTGTGTGTGTAGTTCACGGCTAAGAATCGTCCTCGAGCCTAATCCAGTGCTTAAAATGCCAAACAGCGCGACAAACCCCACGACGAATGCGAGGATTCCACGCTGTCCGTCGCATTCGCCACACCTGTTGGTCCCTCAAGCTCCACATGTGAAGCTGCGCGAGCTCAAGTCAACGTTGGCCAGCAACAATCGACTACCCGGTAACCAATTTGCTGCATATTGAAGCCATTTGCCGAACACGCGACCCCGACTGAGCTGCTGCTCGTTGCGAGGGTCCAACCCAGCGTCGACACTGCATGGCACAAACCCTCTTATCGGTATTCTGCACGAAGGAAACCGAGATTGCGTCTCCGGCGTCGTCGATCTATATATTGACACGAGACATTGCCACCCTCTGCGCGCAATCAACCAGAGCACAGCGGTTGAAGCACTTTTGAGCCACCGAGACGCTGACGAATGCTGCGCTTGGTCTCGGAAAGTTTTCTTGAACGAGCCGCAGAGACGAGCACTGCGGGTCTCGTGACTATCAGCGATCCCAGTTCGTCAAATGCGGATTTCAGCTTGAACGTGGAGTGGGGGGAAGTCGGACCACTGAGGATGCGGCGCCGAGCCTTCACGAAGCTAAAAATACTGCGCGAGGGAGTTCGGGGGGTGACTTTGCAGTCGCGAAAGCAGCACCTCCATGAGCACAGCCAAAGACTCAGCTTCCGAGACGGACACCTTCTCGAGGCTCACGTGTTGAATGGTGATGCCCATCCTACCAGGCCCTCCCGAAGATGCTGTGCGAGCGATATCATTCGCCGTGGCTCCTGACCGTGAGCGAGAATGTCCAGCTACATGTTACGCAGGAGCAGTCTCCGCACCATGGCGACGCTTTCGCTGATGCCCCACAAGCGCCGCGTCAAAGCTCGCGAGGTGGAAGCAGCGCAACCGTTCTCGTGGACGCGATGCGTCGTCTCGCTCGTCTCGTATGCGCTGCTTCTGTCAGACGTCGTTCGCTCTGGCTTCGGCATTCGTGGCTCGAACCTGGACGAGTTTGCCCGTGTCGAGCCGGACGCGATTCTCCACTTCGGCCCGTTCGCGTATCCCCTCGTCCACTTGTCCCAAGCGAATTTGTCGTCGGCGACCACGACTGGCGCGAGGACGTGGTCGTACAAGTTCGACACAACGTCCGTCAGCATGCGGTCAATAGCGCGGCAGCTCAACCCTCCCAAATGGCCTCCGTGTATTTTTTACCACGGTGAGTGCAAGACCGACAGCCACCTCCCGTTCCAAGTCGTGTTCGACATGATCGACTCGCTCGTGGACGTGGTCGCTGCCCACCGACCCAGCCGCTTCGCGGCGCGAGGCCATCTCACAGTGCGTGCCGAGTACGATTGGTTTGATCGGCTCCACCATTTCGCGCTTCCGTGGTTCTTCAAGCGCACCGTCAAGCGCACGGCCCAAGCCATCCACTACAGCGTTGATAACGCCACATCGCTGTCGGCCATGTGCAGTGGCAGTTCGCATCCGCGTCCATACGCATGCGATGCGTTTTGGACGCAGTACCGCCGTCTTTGCGACGCGTCGACCAACGCGTACTGCGCAGAGGTCACCGACACGGTCTGGTCGCACATTGACAAGCGCATGGCTAAGCTGCGGGCAAGTTACGCCAACGACTCGGTGGACTTTGTGGTCATCGAGGGAGCCGATGACTACACTCGTCCCGGGATCGCGTTCCAAGGCCGTCGCCTGTTTGACGTTGCCACGTTCGCCCGTGTTCGCGATTGCAGCTCTGGCGCGACGGTTGCAGTGGACGATTATCGTTACGAGGCCGCGAGCATGACCATCAACGCTCCCAATTGGTTCGGCATCGTTGCGCTCATTCGTGGTGTCGGACAGGTGTACGCGTGGGTGAGGCTCGTCTTCCTGCTAGTCGGAACGTACGCGGCGCTGCGACAAGGTGGCGATCGCGCCATGTCGCCGTGGGGGCTCGTCGTCGCGACACTCCGCACAGCGTTGATCATTCCGAGCCAGGTTGTCATTTACGGGTCGGTCCTCCCCATCGTCTGCTACGTCGCTGCTCACTTGCTGGACTCGGCCGCCGTGTACGAACTCGTGGCGCTCCATTTCAACTCGCCGCTCGGTCAGTTCCACTTGGATTGGGACATGTTCTTCCGGATTTGTGCAGTGTCCATGCGCAGCCTGTGGGCGTTGGCACTGAGCTGCCGCCTCGTTCTTGCGCTGTACACCAAACGGTCATGGTCATCTGTCGATGGCCTGCCAGGTATCCTAGAGTTCTCCATCAGCTTCGTCGCGAGTTTCACCATTCTTGCTCAAATCCGGTCCACGGCGTGGCGAAGCACCAAGATCCTGCACGTGTACGAGACAGTGCCGAGTGCACGCCGCCACTGCTGGCTGACCATGAGCTTCGCAACGCCTCGCAACCCGCTCAACAAGCTGTTTTTCGCCTCGACAATCGACGCGCAGTGTCTGATGAGCTCGCTGTTGCTGTTTCTAGGACTGATGCTCGTCTCGCGCGTCGTGAGCTGGCTGCTGCCTCGGCTTGTGGTGTATCGCATTTCGCTCTTCTCGCGGTCACTGGTCCCCTACTTGGCTGGGCTACTGTGGCTGACGAATGGGCTCGTCGTTTGCTGGCACGGTGCGTTCCTCGTGCGGATACCGTCGACTGCCGAAAGGCCACCCAGCTGGCCCACGACGTTGTCGCTCATTCGTGGTCTCCCGTTCCGGAAGCTCAGCAAGATCCGGCAATTCCCGTGGCACGTGAAAAGCGACTCGACGGTCGTGTTGGCGATCGCAGACACCGAGATCTCGATGCAGCTGCAGCGCGACATGCAGTCTATTGATATGCGAAGCCGAGAGGTTGAGGCCATGGTCTTCCTCGTGAACCTTGCAGCGATGACGGACCCCGTCACGTTCGTGCGGCTCTGCGTCTTTGGCGGGCGCTTGGTCAGCCTGTACAGATCTAAGCAAACCGAGCGGATGTGTTTGCTGCCGCACCTCGTGGCGACTGCCGCGGGCAACGCTCCGATCGACTTCGACGATCTCGAATTGGTCACTGTCGTGAATTCGAGGCAACTGCCGTGGTGCGAGCTGCTGCAATGCGGATAAAGAACACGTGCGCTCCGCACACAGTGCGGAAGCAGCCTTTACCGTGGTGCGCAGATGCTGAGACCAAGTCAACTTGAAGCTGAAGCAGTGACCGGATGAGCGATTCGTGATTGGTTTCAGCGAGAGCAAGCCAAGCGGCGTCCAAGAATAATTCGCATCTGGCCGTCATTCTACCATCCGACGGTCAGGCACTTTCGTCATGTGCACGACATTCGCATCAAAGTGTGGACCCTGTGGAGTTGGGCAATCGGTGCCGTTTCGATCGATGGCTTCCCGCTGCAATCGCGTTCACATTCGAGAAGCAGAGTTGCCTGCAAACGCCGAGGACGTTCGGCCCAGACAGCCGTGTGAAGATCAACGCCATGCTGGTCGACGCGCAGCCTCACTTTGTGCCGAATCGCAATGCGTGCTCGACCGTTTGCTCTTCCGCCATCGCCAGTGGCATGCGGGCTCCAGTCTTGACCGCGATCAACCGTTCTCGTGGATGCGTTGTTTTGTGTCGCTGGTCTCGTACGCGCTCTTGCTCTCCGACGTCTTGCGCACCGGACTCGGAACGCACCAAGTGCCTGGCGATCTCGTCCAGATGGAGCCGGACGCGCTGATCTTTACCGGCCCGAGCGCGTACACGGCGAATCATCTCGCTCGCTCAAACGCCACGACGTCCGCCTCCATCCACCTCTGGGCATTCAAGTACGACACGACGTCGATCGCGATGCGTGCCTTTGCAGAGTATTTCCGACTCGGCTCGTGGTCGCCTTGCGTGCTCTACCGAGGGCGGTGCGACGAATCCCGTGGACTGCCGCTTGTATCGGTCTTTGCGATGATCGAGTCGTACATCGAGGCGGTCGCTGTGCACAAGTCGAATCTTCGGCGAGGAGCGAGATTGACGCGGCAGGAAGCGCATCACGTCACCATTCGTTCCGAGAGCGAGTACAAAGATCGGCTCCATCACTACGCACTCCCGTGGTTCTTTGAACGCACTGTCAAACGCACAAACCAGGTGATCTACTATGAGCGAGGAAAACAAGCGCTCACGACGGCGTCGATCTGTGGCAACATGCACGGTCCGCGGCCATACTCGTGCACAGAAAACTGGACGTGGGGAAGTGCCAAGCCTTGCAATACGGTCAACGAAGCGTGCAGCGATGAGTTAAACGTGTGGCGCGAAATCCCTTTGCGGGTGAATTCTCTGGCAGCAATCTACCCAAACCACTCCATTGACTTCGTGATCACCGACGGGATGGAGGACTACACGCGTGGTGGCCTGACGTACCAAGGACGGAAATACCATGAGGTTGTTCTCTTCTCGCGTGTCCGCAGCTGCTCGGCCCTCGGGTGCGCAACAGTTGCAGTCGACGACTACCGTTTCGAAGCGGCGGGTCTCGTTATGGACGTCACGGACTGGTACAGCATCGTCGCGGCACTGCGTACCGTCGGACAAGTCTACACATGGCTTCGCGTGCTGCTTCTCGCCGTGGTGTGCCACTCGGCGAGACGCCAAGCGAGCGAGCAGAACAGAGAGTCGTGCACCTTCGCCCAGCTTGGCTCCTCGATTCGCACGATTTTCTTGATCCCCAGCCAGGTCGTGATCTACGGCTCGATGTGCCCGATCTCGCTCTACATGATAGCGCATTTGATCGACTGTCCGGCCATTTACCAGTTGCTGTCGATGCGCTTCAACTCCTTAAACGGCCAGTTCAGTTGGAACGTGTCCGACTTTGTGCGCCACTGCGCCGTATCGATGCGCGCTGTGTGGGCGCTCAGCTTATTCTGCCATCTCGCGCTGATGGCTGCTACCAAGTGCTCATGGTCGCCCTCTCACGGGATCCCTGGCGTGCCGGAACTGCTCATCACGGCGGTCGCGTCGCTCACGATCTTCGCTCAGTACCGGTCGCTGGCCTTGCGCAGCACTCGCGTTCTGGGTCTCGAGCGAGTCGTCCCCAGCGCGCGTATGCACCAACTTCGCTCGTCCGCGCACGACTCGACGCGGAATGCGCTCAACAATTTGCTCTTTGGGTCTACTGTGGATCTGCAGTGCCTGGAGACTGCGGTGCTCGTTCTCGGATGCATTACGGCGGCCGTGTGGCTGCTCAATCGTTGCTGCCCGTCGTGCATGGCGTACCAGGTGACTCCGATCTCGTGGACGTTCGCTCCTTACTCTGCTACGTCACTATGGCCTCCGAATCGCCTCGTGGTCAGCTGGTTTGGCTCGATCGTGACAAGAAACGTGTCGACGGGTGTGGCGACCGACTCGTTTGAACGGAAACGCACCCACGCGCCAGCGATCAGCCTGGTTTCGCACCCGACATTCGACCATGCAAGGCGGCAGCTACCTCGTCTCATCCGCGACACAACAGACAGGGGACTCGTCAAGCGCGACTCGGAACCCGCGAGACAGGTCCAGCGCGAGATGGCGAGCATGGATTCGAGAAGCCGCGAGATTGAGTCGACCGTGTACCTCACAAATCTCGCTGTGATGACCGACCCTCTCACGGCCCTGCGGCTACGGTTCTTCTCGGGCTACCGCGTCGGTCTGTACGAATCCAAGCTGACGCGGCGCTGCTTCCTGCTGCCTCTACCCATGAGAACATCGAATGGGGACCTCCCAGTGGAGTGGGACGAGCTGACGCTGCTTACGGTCATCAAAACGAAGGACCTCAAGTGGGACGACCTCCTGCGCTGCGGCTGAGGCGAGCATCACCGTCACAGCTCGAACAGCAACAGACGGCTCGCATCAAGTCTCGGTCAATCGTCAGCGCTGTTCGCTTATCTCAGTACATCGCTGAGTTCATACGACGCAATCGTGTCGGTCGCCATCGCCATCGCCACGTAGCTTTGCAGACAGAGAGATGCTATTCCTGCGTTTAGCTCAGCGTTCGAGAAAGATCGACTTGAAGCGTCGTCGCACCACACGGTTGAGGCCAATTCGTACGTGTATTGTGGGCCGCTCGCGTGCGTGACCAACCACCTCACACTCAAGAACACCACGACGGGCACGACCAAGTATTGGACGTACAAGCACGACACGACGTCGATGGGCATGCGCACGGTGGCCACGCATCTCGAGCTCGAGGCGTTGCCGCCGTGCGTGATGTGATGGACGAGGCGCCCTGCGGCGAGACACACGGGATCCCGCACGCGACCGTGGCCAGACGATTGACTACAAGCACCGCACTGGCGGCATGATGCAGTCGACCTTGCGCCGACCCAGTGGCTGCGCGGCGTCCTACTCCTGCGGCCAGCGATGGACGAATGGGAGACGCCTCAACTGTGAGACGGCGGTTACCGACACGGCGACCATTTGGGACAAGATCGCGCAGCGCATCTACCTCGAGCTCATGGACCTGCCCGGCAAGGCGCTCGTGGTGCCTAGTGGGCGACGGGTAGTTTGTACCGGATCCGATTCGACTGCTCAAGTGACGGACCGCTGAGGTTGCGTACGCGGCCGACTGGCTTACCCAGAGCGCGGCGGATCATCACACAGGCGACCGAGACACACAAGATCATGTACTAGTACGTGCAGGAAGTCACAGCGAAGGAGCAAACTCGACGGTGCAAACTGGAGGTGAATCCATTGACAGATGCGCGTACGCTGATGCTATGCTGGGACGCGCAAGGCATTGGCTGCCAGTCGTTTCAGCACATTGATCATCCCCACCACCTGGAGGAGCTGCGAGCACAGTCGGCGTCTAGGGCGAACAACTCGGTCATGCCCGAAAGCGTCGGCCCAAGTTCCTCATAATACCGGTAGTCGTCCGGTGCAAACGACCAACTTGCTCGTGCTCTCGGCTCACACGTACCGAATGCCAGGTCGCCCCGTTGCGTTTGGAGTGATCCCGCGGCGATCTCACTCTCATCACCCGCACCGTTGCAGATCCGACCAGTCAAGGCCCTTGGCGTCGACCATGAACCCCAGCTCGAGCTCGTCCGAGTCGATGGGGATGTCCGTCGTCGACCTCACCAGCTCGAGCGGCAGCAGCACGCGTCGCTTGGTCCGCTTGGTCTCGTACACGCCGATCAAGTTGCCTCCAAATACCCGCAGCTGCAAGAACGTCAGCGGGTCTATCGCGAGTGGCAAGCTCTTGTTTTTCGGCACGCGCGCTGGCGAGTGCGGCTGGACACTAGTATACGCCGGCTGCCGCTCGAGAACCGTGTTGTACCAGCTCACGACGAGCGCACTGCAAGGCCATAGCACTCCGGCGTTGTTCGGCACGAGCCCGTACTCAGCAGCACGAGCTGGTACTTGAACAGTCTCGGCAGCACCGACTCGGTACAGTGTTTGAGGTTCAGTGTAATGTGGTGCGGTCGGATCGTCTTCATGACTCTGGATAACATAAATAATTCGAAGTAATATCTAGGGAACATTATTTAGCCTGTTGCAGTACGTGGGTTTGGTGGGTGGAATTCTCTGGATATTTATATCCAGAGTTTTGGTGGAATCTGAACACGTCCTATCCTTTAATATAGTTAATAAGACGTCTACAACCGTAATTTACATAAGAGTCAAATCCACGATGTGTACGTAAAAGCGACGTGAGTGATTATATTCGGTCAAATGTGGTCGGAAAAATGGGCTTGTGGCGGCCTTGAACGACATTCGTGACTGAACCGCTTCGAACGACATTCATGTAACATCTCAGACGTAGAGAGCGCGATCATCACTTCAACATCAGTAGCGATGACAAGAGCTTCGGCGATGCATAGGTGATCGCCTCGGGACTGCCGTACGTCCTTGCTCAGTGCGGCACCCGTACCAGCTCCCACCGAGTCCAGGGTTGAGGCAGGCGTTCACTCGGTGCTGCAGCTCGCTTAAGGCAATCCGATGTGAATGATGATGTGGGAGGATGTTCATACGTCGTACTAGTCACCCAAGCAGAGAATGTCACCTGAATATGCACTACTCTGTAAGCGAGTCCCCTCTACTTTTAGCGAAACGGTAAGTTCGCCGTGCCTAGCAGAGCACCTCGACCACGCCACTGGCACGTGGGTCTCCTCGACCGCAGTGCCCGGACCGTGCAGGTATCGAGCAAGATAAACGACCCCACATTTGTCTACTGGGACCACTCCTACGGCATGGAGACGAAAGCATCAATCGTGTCAACCAGATTGCACCGGTGGCAGCGTCGCTGAGGGTCAACCTCAGGTGGCCGATCCACGTCGACTCTGTTCGCGTATGGTACGCGCCGTTGGGGACCACGCCGCGGTCGATGGAATCGCGCTTGGTGAACCAGTAGCGCACCGCGCATCCACGTGCATTCGGCGATGTTCCGAATGCGGTGTCGTTCGCGGCCAGTCATCATTTTAACATCTCCACCATAGATCACTTCATGTCCTTACGCGACTTTTCAGATTTTGCCTACGCGAGTGCGGCATCTTCTTCTTCTTCAGGTGGAGTCTATTGCGTTACGTCGTTGCCAACTGCTATAGCTATGAAATATACAACTAGCCGAGGCTAGTGAGACCTAGATGAGTGGAGGCCTGCCACTGGGAAACGTCCCCAGTGATGAACTGGAGGAGACTGGCCCATTCTGGGCGATCTGAAGGGTGGTGCGTCTGGAGGCTGCGGGCGCCATCCATGGCGATGTTAGCCGCTGCGTCCGCAATTTTGTTGGATACTCGGAGATGGTGGTGCCATTGGGCAATGCCGAGGTGATCCGCGAGCCACCTCGCCTTGCCGTACAGCCGGAGGAGGATGGCGTTCTTCGGCGGCCGGTAGTGGCGGAGCTGAGTGACGATGAAGGCGCTGTCGCCAATGACTTCAAGTGGGAGCCACCGGTGTCTGTGCGCCGCCGAGAGACCAGTGATGAGGTCGAAGTACTCTGCCTGGTTGTTCGTCGTGCGCTTGGAGGCGAGGCTCATAGCCGCGCTACAGACCAGGTGGGGGTCGGAGCCCTCAGGGCCTACCCGGATGATCACCGCCCCTGCCCCGCCAGGGCCCGGGTTGCCGTGCGAGCCGCCGTCAAAGAACAGGAGGTGAGTCGCGGGCGCGGAGCACGGCGAGACTGGTGTGATTGAGGGAGCGTGGTCGAGGTCGAGATGCCGCCTGCATGCCGCGAGGAGAAGACGCGGGCAGGCCGTGCGCCGGGAACCACGGGGGGCGTCAGTGCCCAGGGTCTGCAGCTTCGCCTGGAGACTGCTTTGGAGCGGAGTGCGGCATCACGACGTGCTGCGGCGGTGTGTGAGTTTGAATCAGGTGGTCATGGGCATGATACGCGAGGCCGCAGACGTCGTGCTCATGGACGACAACATTTTCTTCATTGTCAGGTATCGTGTAGATTCTTATGTTGCCTCATCTAACCTCAATACACCTCTGAGAGTTGATAGAATCGTAATCACCAAATATCCAGAGCTTTCCGGGCAATGCACGGCCTTGTTATAGAGAAGTTCAGGCATCTTGAACGAAGAACTTGTAAAACCGCAATTTATTTTATTTAAACCGGTATACCGCCCAATAACAGATATTTCACAGATCTGATGAAGACCTGAGTCCACACGTCAAAAGTTGAACGGCTTTCATACGAGATTCAAGATTGAGATGGCCACTTGGACCGGTTATAAACGGGACATGACCATGTAGCACGTCGCAGATAATTTCTTTTCATGGGGTCGGGGTAAGTTTTGCTACGAGTTATTGTTGCATTGTTGCTGCCCCCACGGCTTCGCTTTCGCAGAGCATCCACTTCGTGTTGCGGGGTACGAGAATAAAATATGAAGTATTTTTTGCGACGAAATCGAAATAGTAAGTTATTCAATACGTTGAAAACGAATAATCATTATTGCCGTAAATGTATGGATATATTGTGGTGATGAGCTTCGAAAAAACAAGGAAAATCAACATAGACTTTGCTCAAATGACAGTACATCCAACTAAAATCCGATGAAAGAGATCGTTTTCATATTTCATATTATTAGTGCAATTTGATATTGTATTTTGCCTCACTAAAACAAGAGTAAGTATTACATTATTAATAAAGCAATGCCATAGCAGTTACACTGATACTATTATCTCGAACCCCTGCTCGTACTCACCATCAGCGCGACATGCGGTGCGTCGCGGAGCTTAAAAGGACCAACTTCGGCCTAATAAGCTCGCACCGTCGGCTCTCGCTGCACGCTTGCGACGTCGGTAATGCGCATGCTCGAGAGAACCTCCTCTCGACGATGCGACTAAAACCAGCGCGGTTGCCACGCCTTCACGACAAAAATATCGGCCGTGGCGACGCCATCATTCATCGGGCGGCCCAAGTCTCGAGGGAAACCAACCTAGACAGCCGCAATGCCAAGCACCCAAGGGCAACCGAGCGAGCTGGGGCCTCGAGTGGCGATGATCCCCATTATGGGCGTCACGCGGCACCACGTACCACGGATCGCAGATATCGAGTCCGTCCAGCCGTTCACGTGGGCGTCGTCTCTCCTCGCGCTCGTCTCGTACGGGCTGCTCATCTCTGATGTGGCTCGGTCGGGCGTCGGCATTCGCGAGTCCACGCTCCGTCAGTACCCTCGTTTGGAGCCAGATAGGATCCTCCACCTCGGACCGTACGCGTACCCGATGGCGCAGCTCTCGTTACCACTGTCGGTACAAAGCACAGCGAAGGTGTGGTCGTACAAGTTCGACTCGACGTCCATCAGCATGCGCGCCGTCGTCCACCAACTCCAGACGCCTCACTGGCCGCCGTGTGTGTTGTACCGAGGCGACTGCAAGTCCGACGGTCTGTTGTCGCCACTCGTCGTGTACGGCATGATCGACTCACTCATCCAGAGTGTTGCAGGTCATCAACCAGGCGACCGCGGGACTCGCAGCCATCTCACCGTACGTTCCGAGAGCGCCTGGTTTGACCGGCTCCACCACTTCGCGTTTCCGTGGTTCTTTAATCCGACAGTCAAGCGTACGACGCAGGCGATCCACTACCGCGTCGAACCTGACCAGCCCGACGTGCCGTGCTTGTGCGACGACTCTGCGGGCCCGCGCCCGTACGCGTGCGGCGACTCGTGGACTGGCTTTCGCCGCCTGTGTGGTGTCGTCTCGAGGAAATTCTGCGCGGAGATCACCGGGGCTGTGTGGCCTCATATTCAAACGCGGATGACCAAGCTTCGCTCGCTGTACGTCAACGACACGTTGGAGTTTGTGCTGATCGAAGGTGTGGAAGACCACACGCGTGGAGGGATGGCGTTCCAAGGCAAAACGCGGTTTGACATCGTCACGATGGCTCGGATTCGGCGGTGTTCCGGCGCGTTCACTGCGAATGAGTGTGAAACAGTGGCCGTTGACGAGTATCGTTACGAAGGAGCGAGTCTCGCTCTCAATGCGATCGACTGGCTCCCGATTCTAGCGTGTCTTCGTGGCATGGGCCAGGCGTACGCGTGGGCGCGCCTGTGTTGTTTGCTTGCTGGCATCCATGGAGCTTTTCGAGTAGGTGAGTATCAGCAGCTCTCCCCGTGGACTCGAGTGGCGAGCACGCTGCGAATTTTCTGCAGCATCCCCAATCAGGTCGTGGTGTACGGCTCGGCGCTCCCCATTGCCTGCTACTTCACGGCCCACGTGCTCGACTCGGCAGCGACGTACGAACTCGTGACGATTTACTTCAACTCGGTGCTCGGCCAGTACAAGTTTGAGCTCCAGTCGTTCGTCCACGTGTGTGCTGTCTCGACGCGAAGTATCTGGACGCTAGCGCTAGCGTGCCACGTTGTCTTCGGCCTCCTGGCGAGGCGCTCGTGGTCGCCCATTCGTGGTCTGCCTGGGGTCCCAGAATTCTCCATCACATTCATGGCGAGTCTCACCGTTGTTGCCAAATTGCGCGCCGTTTCCTGGCGGAATAGCAAGATTCTAAGCGTCTACGAGGTCTCATCGAGCGCGGCACGCCACCGCTGGCGTAGCATGAGCTACGCATCCCCACGAAGCATTTTCAACAACTTCCTGTTCGGGTCGACGGTGGATGTGCAGTGCTTGCTCTGCTCGGCAATCGTGTTCCTCAGCTTGATAGGTCTTTCACGTGTCGCAGGCAGACTCTTTCCTCGCTGCTTCAGATACCGGCTTTCGCTGTTTCCTCGCTCGCTCGTATCGTACGCTGCGGGTACGTTGTGGCCGACGAACGCCCTCGTCGTAAGCTGGCATGGCACTGTTCTGGAACGGGTTCCCCGGCCGATGGACGCTATCATCACGCCGTGTCATTTCCAGCCCAACAATACAGCGCAGGAATGCGCTGTCTCTCCGTGTTCCAAGCGGGCGTTGTTGAGGCCGCTCACGGCGGCTGATGATGCCTTCTCACGGCAGCAGCAGCAAGCCATGCACTCCGTCAGCAAGCGGCATGTGCAGGCCGACTCCTTCATGTTTCTCGTGAACCTCGCCATGATGACTGATCCACTAACGCTGGTTCGGGTGCGAGTCTTCTGCCGTTTTCCCGTGGGCGTGTATGCTGCCACACACTCGGGACGAAGGTGGCTGGTACCGCTCTCCGCGGTATCTTCACCGACCGACATCTCAGTGGAGTTCCGTGAGTTCGTGCTGCTGGAGATCGCCGACGCGAGAGACCTCACGTGGTCCGAACTGCTCAGTGTGGCCAGGTCATGTAAAAAAGAATACCGATACAATATACGTACCGATACCGGTATCGTATTTATTTATTTTCCAATTCCGGTTTTTCCCCGAATACTTTCTCAGCCACTCGTTGTGGCAAGCACCGCCTTCCCCACGGCATTGCGCCGTCGGGGCGCTACGCGGCGTGGCCTCGCCACCAACACAATGAGAAGAGCTCAGCGACCATGACCTTACACTGGTGTAGCCTGAGATCAAGCCGTACCTCGGGAGGAAGGCCGAGATCATCAACAACAGAGCTGGATGACGCGTTCGTCATATTGCACCGAAGCGAGACGCTATCACAAGTCGAGCGACGCGAGGTAGTCTCTTTCCTCGCAACACCGGCAGTTGGGGAGCCTGA
>JAADVV010000641.1:0-13652 GCA_023335905.1 Pythium pyrilobum
CCACGGGGCGAGCTTTGGTCCTTTGGGGGGGGGTCTGCACAGAGGATGGCGAACGACAGAGGAGATCTACGCACAGAACGAGAGGATCTCTGCTGTGAGGTCGCGCGCGCGTGGGGCTCGTGCGGTCGAGGAAGCGATTAAAATGAGCTGGGGAGGCGACGGTGGGCGGGGGGGGGGCGCTTTCCCTTCTTCTCCTCTCGTTACTGTATTAGCTGGGCGAGTTTCACCGTGAGGTCCGTCACCAGCACGGGAGAACCGCGAACTCGCTCCTCCTCTCTGACACGAGCGTCAACGAAAACCTATTCCTCGACGGCCTGAATAAAACCTCAAGAACTGACCTCTCGGGACCGCGAATGTGAATCTCGCGGGGACTAAACCCTGCCAACGACATGCATTTAACCTCGACAGGTGGGACACTGGGATGCGGGTAAGGTTTTTGAGACATGTCGATTCTCGAGCCAACACTAACCAATAAAACCAAGGACGCTCGGTCCAGCTGCCACACCGCACCATCTCCATCCAGTTCACCTGCCGGCCCCATCCGACTTGCACACACGCGCCTTTGGTATTATTAGTCGGAGGACGCGCGTGACATTGTGAGACCTTTCACGGACCCCAAGGACTCCTTGAAGGAGCCACTTGTGGGTGAATTGCACATGTGTATTGTACTGTTGCGGGCCACTTGTGTGTGACCCCCTCAGAGTCCGATGGGTTGGTTCCTCGATGGGTTCGGTCCCGTTCGTGGGACTCTCATTGAGAGAGGACTGGACGCCCGGACCTAACGTTGGCGCCGTCCCAAGATTGGGACATTTGTACCTTTTGATGGCTCACACTCTAACGCTGGCCAGGGAGAAAAAGAAGAAGGCGAGCTGAAAACGATCAGTGAGCAGGGTGGACTGTACAGTGCCGATTTTAGACCGTGTGGCCTCGGCGCTGCTGCTGCACACGGCGACGCAGTTTCCTCGAGAGAAGACCGCGCTGCTTCTTTCTAAACGTGATTATTGCTCGCGAAGTGCGGCCTCGCATGGTTGTGAATCACAAATTGTGATAGTTACGGAACATAGCAGTGTGTTACTTCAATCCAGAGTCCAGAGTCCAGAGATAGACTTGCACTCAACTCGTGCTCACCTGATGCCGTCGACTCCATTTGCCGTGAACTTCATGGCAAACGTGTACTTGCAGTGAGTACCTTCAGAAGGTACTCACTGCACGTACACACCGCTCCCGTGTATTCGTTGATGTTCTTTGGGCCGACCTGGAGGTGGACGGGCGACCAGATACACCCCGACTTCACACCTGTCAGCTCCATTCATAGTATCCCCAAAGCTACTGTACAGTAAAGTGCGCCAAAAACCCATGCCCCTTCTTTGCAAAGCGTAGCTTAGTCGAAAATCAGACCAACAAGTACCACTAAACGCCATGCCCTCCGATATCCAATAAACCTCAAAATCTTCAAAATTCATGCGTAATCCACTGATACAAGGCTGCGCTTAGTCCCCCTGTCGCACTCACCCGGCATTCTACGGAAGTGCAAAAGTATGGCGGGCGGCTCGCTCGTGGTCGCGTCCCGCCTCCACTGGAACAACCACGCGCGCGACGTGCCACTCGACGTTGAGAAGGCACTGAGCCAGGTGCGCGCCTTCTACGTGCGCGCGGCGAGCTATGGCGACGCCGTCGTGCTCGCGCTCGGGCTCCCGTCTCCGATCGCGCCGGTCGACCCGTTTGCCGCGTCGGTTGCTGTCTTCCTGGACCAACTGTGCCTCGCGATCGAGTCTAACGCTTTCGTCCAGCGACATGACGCGGCCTCTCTCTCAACGGTGCCGATGCGTTTAGTCCCGATGACGTTTTGGGGCCAGTTCGTTCCGGCTCTCAACGCCGTGGTGTCCACCGCGAGCACGGCGTTTCCGGACGCGACCCACATTCTCTTCCAATCTCTGGAAATCGAGGTGCCGGAATCCGGCGTCCAGCATTTGCGGGGACACTTTCTGGATGGATCCGATCTCGTCGTCGGCGCGGCGCTGCCGGGCCACGCGTTCGCGCCGGACAAGCCGCAGCCGCTGCCGCTGGACGGCGTCGTGACGCCCTGGAACACGCTCGCTCTCTGGGATCTCTCGGTGCTCGCCAAGATCGGGTTCCCACTGGTCGGCGACGGGCTGCGCGTCGCCGGAAACGTCGCCGGCGTCGAGGAAGTGTCGACGATCTCGCTCTACCAGCGGCTCTACCCGGGCCGCGCCGTCGCCAAGGTCGTGCAGGTGCCCGGCCTCGCGTGGCACGTGCAGACCTTTGAGGACGACGAGCGGCGCGCCTGGCAGCAGCGCAAGATGGACAGCAAGAAGACCCGTCCGGCGCAGCAAATGGCGCACCTCCAACTGCCGCCCGGCGAGGTCTTCCATCTCGCGTCGTGTTGAAAAAACATCAACCACAAAAGAAGACGGGGTCGCAATACCGATCGATTCCAATTCAATTAGAATACACCAACCGTATTATATTTCGCCCGCGCGCGGCGTCCAAAAGGCGCGCGCGACGCCCTTGTCCTCGTCTTGCTGGCGCGCGAATGCGTTGAAGATCTGCTCCAGGCTTGTCTGCGAGATCGAGTACTCCTTCACGCACAGCTCGCACCGCGCGTCCTCGACCAGGCGGAACATGCGCGCCAAGGAGAACGGCGTCTCGCCAGTCGCCGCGTGCGGCGCTGCCGTGGCAGGTGCCAGCTTGAAGCGGCAAAAGTCGAGCTGCCGCTCGAGCAATGCCACGCTGCCCCACGCGCCAACGTGGGTCTGCAGGAACGCCGCCAGCCGCGCCACGCGGTCCTCCAGCAGCCACCACGCGCAGAACGCGCGCGCGTCCAGCGATCCTCCTCGTCCTCTTCGTCCTTCTCCACTCGCACTGCGCTGCAGCTGCTCGTACAGCGCGGCGCCCGTCGGGTGGGTCGGCTGCACCACGCCACCGCCGCCGGAGATGGACGACACGTCCGTCTCCGGCAGGATCCAGTGGATGCGCTCTGGATGGCCGAGCGCCACGCACGCCGCCGCGAGGTGGCTCTGCCCGAGACCGCGCTCGCTGCCAGACAGCACGCGCTGGACGAGCAGGTCCGTGACGAGCGCGTCGACGGCGTCGCCGCTCGCGGTCTCGAGCTTGCACTCCATGAGCAAGCCGTCGCCAAAGCGCGCCTTGAGGTGCGGGATCGTGCCAAAGCACTGGAGCTGGCCGCCGACCATGATGCCGGCGCGGTTGCACAGCGCCTCGCACTCCGCCATCGAGTGGGTCGTGAGCACGACCGTCGACCGGCGCGACTGCACCGAGACCTGGAGGATGACGTCCCATAGGAACCGCCGCGAGAACGGGTCCATACCCGTGGACGGCTCGTCCAAAAAGAGCAGCGCCGGCTCGCCGAGCATCGCGATCGCGACCGAGAGCTTGCGCTTGTTGCCGCCGCTCAGGCTGCCGGCGAGCTTGCGCTCGAACGCGCAGAGCTGGAACTGGCGCAGCAGGCGCTGCACCTGGCGCTCGAGCCGCGCACCGCTGAAGCCCTTGAGCCGCCCGTAGAGCTCGAGGTGCTCGCGCACAGTGAGCAGCTCGAGCAGCGCGTCGAACTGCGGGCAGTAGCCGATGCTCTGGCGCACGCGCGCGCGCTCGTGGAGAATGTCGTGGCCGTTGAGCGCGGCCGTGCCGTGTGACGGCGAGAGATCGCCCGTGAGGATCTTCATGGTCGTCGTCTTGCCGGCGCCGTTGATGCCCAGAAAGCCAAAGCAGTCGCCGCGCTGGAGCCCAAACGTCAGGTCGGTCAGCGCGCGCTTGCCGTTCGCGTACGTCTTGCTCAGCCGCGCGATGCGCACGACGTCGGCGCCGCTGCTGGCAGCGCGGAGGACGCGGCTCCGCTCGGCGCGCACGTCCTCGTCGTCCACGAGGAGCTGCTGCGCGGTGTCGTGTTCGTGTTCGTGTTCGTCCTTTGCTCCACCACCACCACCACCAACACCGCTACGGCCGTCGCGGCGACGCAGCCTGCGTCTCCAGGCGCGCGCTGCCTTCTTGCGCCAGGCCTCGCCCATGGCGCGCACGTCGCGGCCGCAGAGCGTGAGCTCGCCGCTCTTGACCATGTCCACGACGAGCGCGAGCACAAAGAACACGGGCCCCTGCACGGCGAGGTACGCGACCTCGTAGCCCGCGATCTCGAGCGCGAACGCGCTCCGCGGCGCGCTATGGAAGCCGAAGAGCGCCTCAATGTCGGCGATGATCACGCGCAGCAGCCCGTTCGCGAGCGAGAAGAGCGGCGAGCAGCGCCAGAGAAACACGAGCGCGGCGTTGGCCTGCCGCGTCGAGTCGAGCGAGTCAAGCGAGTAGCTCGTGAGCAGCAGCACGAGCCCGAAGACGAAGTTGAGCATGACCGTGTAGAGCAGACACGCGCCGGCGTCGCGCATGAAGTGGGACATGAGGTACGTCCACGGCGCGACCGCGGCGCCGAAGAGCGCAAAGAGCGTGACCACGGCCTGCGGCACGTCGCGCGTGCAGGCCACGCAGCTCTGTGAGTCGGCGTGGCCGCCGCTGAGCGACGACGAGACATTGTAGAAGCGCAGCAGCAGGATCGCGGCGGCCATGGGCACGACGTAGAGCAGCAGGTCGAACAACAGGTTCGCGAGCCAGTACGCCGGCAGCGAGACGCCCGAGAGCAGTTGCTGGTGGCGCGCGTTGCTCTCGCGCTGCTTCTCCTTGACGAGGAACGGCATCATGGCCGCCGGGATGAACGTGAACGCGACGAGCACGAAGATCACGGCCGGCAGACTCAGGAACGAGCCAAAGATGGACCGCGTCTTGAACGACAGCGGGAACGGGTGCGTCGCGACGCGCACGGCGCGGCGTCTCCCGGGAGCAGACGACGACGACGACGACCCGTTCGCGAGCAGAAAGTTGTGCACCGCCTCGTCGGCGAGCGCCTTGAAGGTCGGCGCACCGTGCGTGGACGACGAGTTGACCAGCACGTTGTACGCGAGCACGCGGTCCGCGGCCGTGGCCTGCATCACGAGCCCGCCGTACTGGCCGAGCACGGGCGCACGCTCGCGCAGGAACGCCATGGACTCGGAGTCCTTGGCGTACCCGCGCTCGAACGCGAGCTGCGCGAAGCGCAGGCAGTAGCCCGTCGTGTCGTTGGGCGCGATGGGGTCGGAGACGTATGAGAGGTTGAAGACCGTGGGCGCCACGGCGCCGTCGTACACGACCGGCTCGACCGCGAGCGGCGAAACCGCGGCGTCGGAGACAAAGGCCAGCGTGGCGTCGCACCACGCGTCGCCGCCGCGAATGCCGCCGCCGGCTTGCACGCACGCGACGGGCAGCGGCGTCTGCGCGCCGAGATCGTACTGCCCCACGGCCGAGAGCTCGAGCTTGGGGTCGTTCTGGATGAACAGGCTCAGCCGCAGCGCCGAGAGCCCGGCGAAGAGGATCACGACGGGCAGCAGCGTGCTGTAGAAGAGCATCGCGCGGTCGCGCTTGGCGCTCTGCACGCGCTTGAGAAAGAGCGCGCGCAGCTGAATCACGAACCACACCGCCCGGCTGTGCGTCTCCCGCTGTGGCGTCTCCACCATCTCCTTGTCGGTGTCGGCGAGCGACTGCATCTTGTGTGCCATGGCCGTTTGCACGACCGCCGGTGCCCCACCAGTGGTGGCGACGTTCGAGCGCGTCTCGGCGACCTTGAGGAAGATCTCCTCGAGCGTCGTGACCGAGATGGCGTAGCTCGCGATGCCGAGCTCCTCGCGGCGCGCGTCGATCGCCTCAAACAGCGCCGGGAACTTGGCCGAGGCCTCGAACGGCAGCTGGAACGTGAGCTCCGTGCCGATGTCGGTCGCGAGCGAGGCCTCGGCGACGTGCGCCCGTACGAGCTCGACGAACGCGCGCTCGCTCGTCGCTTTCGCAGGCGGTGGCGACGTCCTCGTGGTGGACGCGTCGTCGCGTCCGCTGCCGCCAACGACGAAGCTCAGGCGGTAGCCGACGCCGTATTTCTGCTTGAGGAAGAGCGGCGAGCCGACGCAGCGCAGCTCGCCCTCGGCCATGATCGCGATGCGGTCGCCGAGCAGGTCGGCCTCGTCCATGAAGTGGGTCGTGAGGATCACGATGCGGCCGGCCTTGTGGCGCTGGATGAGCTCCCACGTGCTGCGGCGGCTGTACGGGTCCATGCCCGAGGTCGGCTCGTCGAGGAACACGACGCGGTTGTCGCCGAGGAACGCGATCGCGAGCGAGAGCTTGCGCTTCATGCCGCCCGACAGCGCGTGGGCCTGCACGTGCCGCTTCTCCGTGAGCCCGACCTCGCGCACCATGCGGTCCACACTGTCGGCGCCGCCGCGCGGCAGCGCGTGGTGCTGCTTGACGCGCGCGTAGAACGCCAAGTGTTCCTCGACCGTGAGCTCCGGGTACACGACCGAGAACTGCGGGCAGTACCCGAGCGACTCGCGGATGCGAGCCATGCCACTGCGGATCGACACGCCGCGGATGCGCGCGTCGCCCGACGTCGGCGGCGTCATGCCCGTGAGCATCGACATGAGCGTCGTCTTGCCGGCGCCGTTGTGGCCCAGCAGACACGTGATCTGGCCTTCGTAGAGCGCGAGGTCGAGCCCGTGCACGGCGACTTTGGTGCCGCCCGGCACGGCAAACGTCTTGCGCAGCGCCGAGATCACGATCGCGCGGCCGTCGCGCTCCTGCTGCCGCAGCTCTTGCGCCACGGGCTCCTGCACGGTCGCGCCAGCGTCCACGCCGACCGCCAGCGCTGTCGCCTCGTAGGCGTCTCCGCCGTCTCCGTGGACGGCTCGTTGCGGCCGCCAGTACGTCGGCGAGACGGGGAAGTACCATCTCTGCGTGACACCGTACTCCTTGGGCGTGACCTGCTCGAGGTACCAGCCGAGCGCCATGTACAGCACAAAGTCAAGCAGCTGCATGAACACGGCCGAGCGGAAGCGGAAGCCGCCGATGCTATCGCCGGCGTTCGCGAACGAGAGCCCGACGCCGATGGACTCGAGCTGCGCGACGATGCCCACGCCCTGCGCGAGCGCGACGGGCGCGAGCAGGCAGCTCAGCGTGCGCGCGGCCTCGGTCGAGCTCTCCTTGAACGAGAACGACACGAAGAACATCATGAAGAAGACGCCCATGCCCACGAACGAGCCGGCGCGCGCGCGGTTGAAGACCGTGGACACGAGGAACCCAAAGCCGAAGCTGCTCAGCGCGAACGAGAAGAAGAACGCGAAGAGCAGCGGCGCGCTCGAGTGCACAAAGAGCAGCACGGCCGCGCCGCCGGTCTGCAGAAGCGACGCCACGAAGAAGAGCTGCAGGTACGTGAGCAGCCAGGTCGCGACGATCTGGCGGTCGTGGATGCCCAGGATCTTCATGAACTCGCGCGAGCGCGTCTCCTTCTCCATGAGCAGCGCCACGATCACGCGCGAGACGCCGTACAGGTACGACAGGATGAAGAGCACGGGGAACACGACCTGCACCTTGTCGTAAAAGCCCGCGTAGTGGAAGGCCTCGGTCGGGCTCATGAACACGCTCGCGCCGTGGAACGCCTGCGGCGCCTGGCGCAGCACGCGCAGCAGCGAGCGCTTGGTCGCGTCGGGCATGTTGGCGATGGTCGCCGCGGGAGACGCGAGCGCCTCGAGCGCCTTGGCGATCGCCTCCGTGCTGTTCGTGGTGCCGTCCGTGAAGGCGCTCGGGTCGGCGAGCGCCTGCAGCGCGGCACCGCCCAGCCCAGAGACGGCGCGCAGCAGCATGCCGAGGATGAGGTCGTCCTCGAGCTGCTTGAGCAGCCTGTCGTCCAGCGCGGCGTCGCCGTCGCGCATCGTGGACTGCGGGAGCTGGCACGTCGCGGCAGCGTCGCGGAGCCGCTCGTTGATGGGGTCCCACGGCGGCATACAGTTGAGCACGCGCATGACCGCGGTCTGCAGCGTGAGGAAGCCGCGCGTCGCGTAGATCAGCGTGTTCTGCGCGTTCACCGAGCGCAAATACTTGTTGGTGACGAAGCGGCGGCTGATCGTGCGCGGCACGCTGTTGGGGAAGGTCGTGTCCGTGAACGTCGAGTTCATGCGGACCGAGAACGCGATGTCGTGGCCGCGCGCGTCGCCGATCTCGGCCGCGGTCCGTGGAAACTCCTGGAACGCGACGGCCGCGTAGATCTTGGGGTGCGCGAGATCGAGCCCGTACGACTCGCTGGAGAGGTACGTCTCGAGCGCCGCCTCGTCGTGGAAGACGATGCGCGAGTCCGCGAACGACGGCACGGTCAGCGGCGAGATGCCGAACACGGGCGCGACGAGCGGCAGCCGCGGGTACCACTCGTCCAGCACGGCGGCCACGTACGCGCGCGTGTACAGCGTGTCGGGTGCGATCGCGAGCTTGTAAGGCACGACCTTGCCGCGGCACTCGGCCGGCATGGCGTAGAGCGACGTCGCGTCCACGCTCGTGTACCCGAGCAGCGCGAACTTGGCGACGCAGAGCAGCAGGTCGCGCTGGCTCAGCTCGTCGAGGCGGTCGCCCTCGGAGAGTGCCTGCAGCGCGAGGTTCATCATCAGGCCCGGCACGGTCGTCTCCGTGAAGAAGAACCGCGGCACGCGCAGCTGCGAGACGAGCATGAGCAGCGAGAGCGGCGACGACGCGGACGTGAGCAGCGGTACGGTCGCGTTGAGCAGCTCCGCGGGCGACGCCGAGGCGTTCCCATTCGCGCCGCCCAAGCCCGAGAGGCCGGCGCCCTGGAGCGTCGAGTTGAGATCGCCCAGCAGGTCCGCGGTCGCGTAGAGATCCCAGTGCGAGCCGGTCGTGTTGTCCGAGCCCATGGTCTTGTTGGCGGCCGTGGTGGCCCAGCCGCCAGGGATGTCCAGGTCGGGCTCAAGCGTCTTGAGCGCCGCGAACAGCAGGATGCACAGCAGCGGGTTGAGCACTTCGCTCACGGTCGCGAACGCGTGGCGCTTCTTGACGGTCCAGTTCTTGGCGAGCAGCGCGCGGGAGACACGGTGCGACGACGACCGCGCGGCTGCATGCGCGGCTGCGTGCGCGGCCGTGGGCAGCACGGCGTTCGCGGGCGTGGTCGGCGAGCCCATGAGCGAGCGGTGGGTCCGCGGCGGCGGCAGCGACTCAGAGGAGGAGGAGGAGGAGGGGGCGACGCGCACGCAGAGATGCAGAGACGCAGAGACGCGAGGAAGCCGCGCGACGGCCGCCGAAGGATTGCAGGGGATGCCTCCATAACTGCTCACTTAATCTATTGAATGTGGGATCCCGAAATAACGCGATGGTCATGACTCATGAAACGAGATTGACCATCATTCCGATGTGGTCATCAACTTGCCCGACGTGTAACCGTTGGGGATTACCGGTTTGGTCGCAGCGTGCAGTACCCCACTGCGGAAACGGTGTAACCCATTTGGGTACACTGTACTCAGTATGTATGCGATGGGGATCCACCACTCTCATGACAATGCGGTGGGCAGAGCGATTGGGTCGATCCGCTCAGTGACATTAGGACGAGTTGCCCGTCGAGGAGGCACCTGAGGACGCCGCGCCGCCCTCGCGCTTGGCCTTGGCCGCAGCGATCTACAGCGCACACGCATTTCGCGCAACAAACACTGACCAGTGAGACGAACACCGTACATGGTATGGCAAATATTGCGTGCGTCAGCGCAGTACGGCACTGGTTGTGCAACGAACGCACCTTGGCGGCCATGGCTTCTTTGCGCGAGCCGAACTTGGCGTTCTTGTGGTGGACGCGCGTGGCCTGGCCGGTCTCGGTCGTGGCGGCGATCGCCTGGCGCGCCGTCTCCTCGCACGCCTCCTTCAGCCGCTGCGCCACGCGCTTGTGATGCACATCCGCCATCGTCGATCTCTCTCTCTCTCTCTCTCTCTCTCTCTCTCTTGTTGCGGACTTGTCGCGGGATTGTCGTGGCGGGTGTCGAGTGTCCCGTTTGGCGCGCCAAATTTCAGGGAGCTACGGTGACTACCGGGTAGTCCCAAACCAGACCAGTGCTGTTTCCTATCCACGCTAGATTAACAGTCCAAAATGACTAATCAAGGTACGCTTCGAAGTGCCGGAAAGGGATAAGTATAGGTATCGGATACCTTGTTTTGGTAATTTGGTATTGAATCTTCGATCGAATTGTTCCGATCGTTGTTCGTTACTTCCCGGTAGTCAAGCGAGCCCATCCTCCTGCGGCGAAAGGTTCCCCTTCGAGTGGTGGCGCATGGCAAAGTTGCTCTTTGCTCGTCGTCGTCAGCAGGCGCAGTCTTCCTTCCACCAGCTCGCCAAGCATCGCCGCTCGCTGCGTGTGTACACAGCCACCCGCGTCGATCCGTGCAGTCTCCTCGTCAAAGCGACGGATCGCGAGAGCCGATCCGCGGAAGAACGAGCGAGATCGACCCACTCGTTGAGCAGCTCCACTCCATTTCCGGGGCTTCCACCACCGACATTGCATCCATGGCGCCAGCGAGACGTGCGACCGCGAATGTGGAGGGTACGCTGCGTACCCACTATGTGCATCCATCCTGAGGAGGAGCGAACGCTGATGGTGGCGTCATGTGTGTGTTCCTGCAGCGCCCGTGTGGAAGAGTTATCT
Source organism: Pythium pyrilobum (assembly GCA_023335905.1). Taxonomy (NCBI): domain Eukaryota; phylum Oomycota; class Peronosporomycetes; order Pythiales; family Pythiaceae; genus Pythium; species Pythium pyrilobum. The sequence goes on from JAADVV010000641.1 coordinate 10,569, forward strand.
GGCCGTGCGTGTGGACCAGGCGCAAGTGGCCCCCAAGGCTTTGGCGGCGCCGACCGCGCTGATGCGCACGCGCAAGCGAGCCAAGCCATCGTCAGTGGATGTGACGTCCCATGGACTTGGCGGGGTCGCGTCGAAGCAGCAACTGGCGACGCGCGCGAGCGTGCGCGCGTACTGGGGGGCGCTGAACGTGCAGGAACGTCTGCAGATCCTCATGGTCGACGATCCGGACATCGTCAAGCAGCTTTACAAGCTGAATCTGAGCCTGTTGTGTGTGGGACTCATGCAGCGCCACCTCAAGGCGGGCACGGCGCGCGCCGCCGCGGCGGTGACCAGTGCGGACACCGACAAGTCCGCGGCGAACGGAACAGCGACGGATGTCAGGCCTGCCACGACTGCCACGAACACATCGAGCGACACGCAGACAACAGAAGCTGCAAGCGAAACGGTCACCGCAAGCGACAGCGAGCGCACGTACGATCTGCTCGAGGCGATGGAGTTTATGGACATTGGCACCGGCATCCTCACGGTCAAGACCGAGCTCGTGGAGGAAGTGGAGCGAATGTTTGCGCTCGTGACCGCCGTGCTGCACGGCTTCCTCGCGTCGATCCACGTGCTGTCGGAGACGCAGTTTCGCGACTTGTTTGTGACAGAGAGCGAGGTGATCAACACGTGGGAGGACTACGAGAAGCTCATCGCGATGCTCGTGGAACAGTTGATGCTGCGCAGCTACGTTGCCCACTTGGAGAAGCAGGCCACGCAGCAAATGGAGGCACTGCTGCTGGAGGCGTCACTAGAGGAGAAGGGCGAGACCACGGCGGTTTCCCATGTGAACGCTCAGAAGAAGAAGAAGAAAAAGAAAAAGAAGGGCAAGTCAGCCAAGACCGCTGAAGTGGGTCGGCCAAACGAGACGGCCGGTGAGGACGATTCCACGAAGGATCTCCACTCTGACTGCGAGTGCGAGCTCGAGCAAGAGGAGGCAGTTGAGAAGGCGGTCGAGGCATTGACTTGCAACAGCGAGTGCAGTACGGAGGATGCCGACCTGTCTGGTCCGTCGAGCCCCGTCAAGTCCATGGGCAAGTCGCTCTACTCGCTGAACCCGCACGCCCAGGTCTTCCAGCCTTCGTTTTTTGCGAGTCTGCCCATCGAAGAGGCGAAGAGCCCGGTATCAGGCAAGCGAAAGCTCGACGAATTCATCATCCACATCCCGTGGCAAGACCTCGTGGATGACGTCGACGGCGACGACCTAGAGATGCTCAACACACGAGAGCCACTAGATGCGGAGGCCGGCGAACTTGGGTGTCGCCGACCGCGTGAAAAGTACCGGCGGCGAGACGAAGACGCGGAGCTCGAGTGGCATCTGCAGCACATGTACGCGTCCACGTCGTCTCTCCTCGGCTGGGACTTCAACGAGCAACGAGAAATCGCCGCCATGCAGGCCGACCCGTGGGTCGACGCGGCGCTGTGGCGAACCGACCCGCGCGACGTCGTGCGCTACTATTTCCCTCCATCCGATCCCCCTCGTGCGTTCGCAAGTGCTGCATTCCCACCGACGGCGATCCCTCACGCAGCGGCGGCCACGCCTCCGTCGCGATATTACTTCACGCCGGCGGGCCACCCGCCTCACGTCGCGCCGCACGCCGCGCCACCTACGTCGTCAGCATCGATGTTCCCACCGTTCATGCCGCCACCAAGCGCGCCCGTTTCGCTGTGGGATGAGAACGCGTCTCACCCTTCCTCGTCACCCAGTGCCGCCGTCTCCGCAGCCTCCTCCACGTCGTTCGCGGAACCGTTGGAGCCGCCGGCGTACCCCAAGTTCCGTCCCGTCAAGTCCACGCTGCCGCGCGTGCGGTCCGCCGCGAGCCCTCGTGGCGCCGCCCACCGACGCTAGATGGCGTTACCTCATTCTTATATGAATAGATCTCTGAATGGTACTTGAAATACTAGGCGTGCAGTGACGCAGTGCGGATCAGCCTCGCTGCGGCAGCCTCCATGGCCGTCTTGACCGCGATACGCTCATGAGCTGATCGCAAATGGTGGTGATGGCTACACAAATGTCCGTACCTAAAAGAAACGGTATAGTACCAATACGTACTTAAGTAAGCGAACTTTGAACGGATACCATCATTTTCATTGGCTAAAATACTGTACCGTACACTTGTGTGGGTAGGATCGACTCGCGGCGAGCAGCTCAGCACAGCAGCGTGACCATCCCGAAGCGAAAATGGCCATGGCGATGACGACGTCCGCGGCCGCGAAGGCCCTGCAGCGTGGCGCCACGGCGGCGCGCGCGCTGCCCGCTGCGTCGACCGTGATGGCGCGCGGCTTCGCGACCCCCACGAAGAAGAAGACGGCCAAGAAGAGCAAGAAGAACCACGAGGACGCCAACTTTGAGCTCATGCTGCGCACGGTGCGCGGCCGCTACCCAGACGCGTACGTCCGCTCCCTTCACAGAGAAGAGGATGATTGCTCGCGGCTGTTCGAGATGGATGCGTTTGCTGACGGGTGTGTGCGTGTGTGACTTGCAGCGAACCATTCACAGCGGAGGAGAAGCAGCGCCACCAGGAGATCGGCCGCCGCTACAACACCATGAGCACGATCCGACACAACCACTACATGCGCGACCTGCAGACCAAGATCGACCTCAAGTGGGAGGCCATCAACGCGCTGCCGGCGGACCTGCAGCAGGAGGCGCTCGAGGACGACGCGTCGCCCGTGCCAGAGGAGCGCGGCTTTGCGACGTGGACGCCGCCGATCGAGGGCTTCTTCCGGTACTCGGGCGAGGACGGCGAGGTCGAGGAGTAAGCAAAGAGGAGGAAACGCGAGGCAGGATTAGAAGGAATAAAACAAACGCAGCGAAAGACGGTCTCTTCTGGCGGTGGCTTCCACGTGGTGCATGCATCGTGTTCTGCGGATTTGTTTGTCCCTGCGTCTCGCCATAAATACAAACCTGTCGGGTCGGCGGGACCATTAAAGTGCCGGGGGTGGGGACGTCGTTTGTGAGAGTGCAGCGCTCAGCTCACGCACGAGCGCCTCGTCGTCTTCACTCAGGATGTCCACTGCAGATCCAAGGCCTGGGACGTGGTC
>JAADVV010000642.1:0-13648 GCA_023335905.1 Pythium pyrilobum
GCCAGGCGGCTGGTGAAGACGCGGCGCGTTCTGTCGAAATGCATGTCGCGTGGTTTGCTCCGCGCGACTTGCCAACCACGACGGTCGGATATCGGTGTACCGTAAGCTCGGCACCGGGTCGGATATCGGTGTCCCAAACCTTGTGTACTTCCAGGAACACGCTCCCCTGGAAGCCGTGATGGCTGCCTCCGCTCGCTGCAGTGCGGCCAACTACAACTTGCGGCATGGATTCTTCCCGCCGGTTGCGCGTGTAAAACTTCCCACGGTCAGCCATCACCCACTGAACCGAGATGTAGCAGCTGAGTCAGCTTGATGGCGGCCATCTCAGGATGCGCCGACTCATTCTCGCGTTCCGCGGAGCTTCCATCATCACTCCATTGCCTGCATCCTGCTGTGGTGTGGATTGGAAAACGTAACCCATCTTTGGATAGCCAAACGATGGGTTACGCTTTCCACTGCAGTTTCCCTTTTCAGCCAATCATATACTTACCAATCCAGCATAGTCTACATTCATTGGCTGAAACGCGTACTTGAGGTAGCGGGACTCTCCTACGTATCAGAATGATGGACATTCGCCCCGTCGCTGCGCAATTGAGCTGCTCGGTTCGTTGCCAAGTGGGTTCATTTTTCACCCGTGCAGAAGAAGACCAGATGTGGGCAGAAGACAGCGCGCGCTGGCGGCGCATGGAGGAATGGGGGAACGCGGCACCTGTTTTTTTCCGCCCCGCCGCACTGGCCACCATGGGCGAGGGCGAGGGGACCTGTGTTGTTCTTCCATGGCCTGCGCCGGCCAGGGCGAGTCGACTCGGAGAGCGCGTTAGGGGTGCCGCCCACCTGCTGGTGCTCCCCGTGCCAGCCGACACAGAACAAGTCCCTGCGCAAAGCAGCGACCGGCGCCCAAGTGACGAGAGATTCCCCTCGACCCGTCGACTGCGAGTCGGACTCCACCACCACCACCACCACCACACGTGCGATTGCGACGCGAGAAGCCCTGTGAGTCGCGCGGTCGGTGGTTTGGTGTTGGCGAGTGAGATACTTTGCCACGAGCGTTGCGCACGCCCTGGCCTCCCAGCAGGAACCCGCCCAGTGGCCATCAGTCGCCGTCGTGAACACATTGACCGAGACAAGCCACCTTTCGAGGCGACGCAGCTTCCTTGTGCGTCTACACGCAAGCAACGACCGCGGCGCCCTCTAACACACACACACACACACACAGGCAGCTCCTCCGCGACCGCGAGGGCGAGTGACGCAGTTACTTCATTTCTTTACTGCTGCACCGCAGCAGTCCTCTCCCCTACGCACGTACTCCACCCCTCGTTGAGAAAGCATGCCTCTCGTCGTGTCCTTCCGCGGAGACGGTAAGCCGCGCGGCGTCCTCTTGTCTGCCACGTCGCGATTTGCTCACTCGATTCTCTGTGGTCCGCCCCTTTTCGCAGGCCCGCTCCGCTCGACGCGCACGTCGCAGCGCCGCTTCGCCACGGGCAAGGCGGTCTCCTCGGTCCACAAGTCGGTCGTCGTCGTCGACAAGAGTGTCGCTGCGCTCAAGGCGCCGTCGCCGGATGCGTACCTGTGCGATTTTTACGACAATATTTGGTACGCGCCCGAGAACGAGGCGCAGGTCATGACCCGCGTGGCCACCGCGACAGGCGTGCGCACACAGCGGCGCCGACGCAACCCGTCCAAGGTGCGGCTCGTCGACGTCGCGCAGGTCTCGTACGTGCTCACGACCGTGCTCGACTTCCGCGGCGAGTACCCGAGCTTCACGAACGAGCACATCAACATTTGGGGCACGCCCGGCAAGTCGGGCAACTACATTGACGACGAAGGCGACGACAGCGCGCCTGACATCGTCTCGCCCATCCAGAGCCAGCAGCCCATGCGGTTCCCCAAGTCGGCGCCGCAGTTCCGCACGAGCACGATCACCGAGGGCGACGCGTTCACCGAGGCCGACGATGACGACGAGGAAGAGGAAGCGGTCAACGACGACGACGTCGAGTCGTCCTTCGTGTCGAGCTCGGCGATCCCGGGCGAGCTACGGCGCGTCAGGAGCCAGGTCGTGACCCCGTCGGGCACCAAGTCCAAGGACCGTGCGACCGCGTCCCTGTCAGTCTCGGCGATGCTCGCGCCGCCGCTGGAGGCGGCCGAGGAGCCCGTGGCGGCGCCGCCCCTCAGCGAGGACTTAGCGATCCCGCCGCCATCGGCGCAGAACGGCTCGGTCATTTTTTCATCCGTGTTCCACCGCACCAACGACTGGAGCTGGAGCATCCGCTTTTTGCTCGGCGTCCACGAGCCGATCCGCCACGCGCTCTTCGTCATGGACCGCTTCCTCGAGCAGAGCCAGCTGCAGCAGCAGGTCGCGCAGCTCGAGTTCCACACGAGCGAGTTCTTTGCGTGGTTTAAGACCTACTTTGTCGAGTATCTCAAGTCGCAGCACGACGTCAAGGTCAAGGTGCTGCTGCCGCTCGTCAAGCTCAAGTACTCGACCAAGCAGGAGATCCTGCGCACGTACGACGACATCTACGGGCTGCTCGCGCAGATCCAGCAGCAGGAGCAAGGGCTCGTGGCGCCGCAGGGCGGCGGCGGCCGCGCGCCCGTCGTGCGTACCCTCGACCGGCCCGGCTGGCTCGTGCGGCTCGACGCACTCCAGAAGAGCATCCGCCGGCTCAACATGGCGCTCCACGTTGTGCTCAACCTCGAGGAGAAGTCGCTCCACACGGCCATGGCCTGCGCCTTCAGCGAGGAGACGTTCAAGAGCCACATCATGCCGCGGCTCTTCCGCGCCATCAAGGCCAAGAAGGTCGTCGTGCCGTGGATCGTCGAGCGCAGCAAAGTCTGGGGCGGCGAGGCCGAGCAGCAGAGCTTCCAGGGCATGATGCCGCTCACGTCGCGCTTCATGTACAAGAAGATCTGGCGGCCCTACTTCATGAGCAACGTCGCCGTCGCGATGAACCACCTGAACGAGTTTGAGCTCGCATCGGCGGCCCACGCGCCCGAGCGGCGCGACGTCGGGTGCGTCATGCAGTAGGAGCGAGCGACAGAGAGAAAGAGCAGGAAGGTGGTGCGCTATTGTAAACTAAGGAATCCAAGTCCACCGCATCTAACTGAGCCCCCTCACATACGAGCAATGAACCGTCATGTAGGCGTGTCTCTCTTGCGATACGTTGGCGATGCGGAATGGGGACGGCAGAGCAGCAGATTGTGAAGGAGGTGGGCTAGTGGGAAACGCATGGCACAGACCTTAAACCATTGTGACTTGTCTCTGTCTCTCTTTCTGCTGCTCTACTCGTCATCGGAGACGTCGTTGGCGGTGTCGACGTGCGGGGAGATCGCTGGCTCGACGACCGTGCGCTTCGGGGCCACGGGCTTGCGCGAGCGCTTCCGTGACGGGCCCGTCTTGACCGGAGGCGGCGGCGACAGCGACTCGCGCTCCCGCGGAGCCCGACGGCGGATCGGTTCGCTTTCCACTTCGGGTTCGTGCTCGACCACTTCCGAGGCCTGTGGCTCATCGCTATCAGCTTCTTCGACAGCTTCTTCGACAGCTTCTTCGGCAGCTTCTTCGACAGCTTCTTCGACTGCCTCTTCAGTAGCGACGGGGTCGTTTTCAGCTTCTTCAACTGCGATGGGCTCCTCGTCTGACTTCTTTCTCGATTCAATCTTGGAACGACTAGATTTCACGGGAGCCGAAGTCCTGGTCATGGATGGTGCTGCGTTTTCTCGAGGAATCCGACGCGAAGTCGAAGGGACTGCTGCTTTTGCCGTTGGCGTGATGGGTTTGGCCGCCTCACCGCTGCAGTTCGCACACAGCCAATTCTTCTCCTTCGTCTTTCGAGCCGCCTGGCGCTCCGACATGTTCACACATTTCGGGTGGAACTTCATTTGGCACGACCCGCATTCCAGCGACAGCGTGTTGTCGTCGTCGTGAGTCCCACACGAGCAGAAGCTCTTCGGCTCTTTGTGCTTCTCGGCGGCATGGTCCCTGCAGTACAGCGTGTACGGCGAGCCGATAAACTCGCCGCCCGTCTCAATAGCGCATCGCAAGTGGTAATTGCATCGACACTTCTCGACCACACAACCGACCGTGGCGCCACGGTCCTTGCACTTTGTACACGCGAGCTGGCGGCCTCGTTTGATCGCACGCGTCAAGTTGCAGAACGTTCCGTCGGCTTTGACAAAGACCTCGGGAGAGTGCAGTGCGCAATTCACGTGCAAGTACACAAGCTCATTCGTCTTGTCCTGGTACGACAAGCGGACAGGGGCTTCGATGAAGCCGCCTTCCACATCCAGTGATCCGTTCTTACTCACCTTCTCTTCGCGGTGGCACAACGCACAGGACTTGACTGGCATAGCGATTTTTGCCTTCTTCTTTGCACTCTCGTCTTCGGCCTCATCTTCTTCCTCTCGGACTCGTGCTTTCGCTTTCTTTGACGATGACGATGGTGGTGCGCTGGGCTTGGTCGTGGCCGAGTTTCCGTTTTCAGCGGGTGCCGCAGCCTTTGACGCCTTCTTTGGGCGAAGGTGGTTCGCGCAAATCATCAGGCCAGGCGAAAGCCGAATAAACTGCTCGGAGGCATTCATGCACCGCGGGTGCAACGACTGTGCGCAATGGATGCAGCTGACAACCGGGTCGAGCTTGGGGGCCTTCTTCTTCTTGCTGGCCACTCTTGCAGCAGCGGCAGCCTGTTCAATCTGGGCCTGCTGAGGGCATCCGTTGCAAAAGTGGCTCGGGCACCGAAATCGCTTCTTTCCAACCCACTCGACTCGCGGATGCTTCGTCAAGCAACCCTTGTGATAAAAGCGCCCGCACTTGGCCACCGAGCACTGCATGACGCCAAATTCGGTGCCCATTTCGCCGACTTGCTTGCAGATGAGACACATGTGACGCCCTGCCGAACAATCAGGGCAGAGCCAATGTTCGTCATCAGGTTCAGTCTCCATACCGATACACTGCAGATGGAACGATCGGTGGCAAGGGCCGTCACACAACAGTATGAGGCCTCCATCACCACACAGCGTACACAAATCGTCGCTGTCGTTAATGGTACCCGTCGGGAACATACCCGTGTCCCCGAGTACCTCCGAGGGAGCAGTGGGAGCTGGAATCTTCCGTTTCTTCGACGGGTTCGACGGCTTCACGGGAGTGGCTTCACGTTGAGCAGTGCTGTTCGCCTTCTTCTTTGGTCCACGCTTCGACTTTTTCGTGGTTGGTTCATCATCGTCGTCGTCTTCATCAGAGCTGATCTCAATCTCTTCATCACTTGGGTACCGCGCGCCTCCGTTGACCACATTCTTGGTACGTTTCTTCTTGGTCGGCGTCTCCTCGATCGTTGCGAGTTCCTTTTTTGCAGGAACAACACGGCAACTCCGCACCCGTGACTTCTCGAGCTTTCCTAAGTAGCCTTTAACGAGATCAATCTGATCGTTCGAGAATTCGTTCTTGTGCTTGGTAGTAATACGATGCAGCACCTTGAGGGCGATATCGTACTCATGCTCCAAGTTCAATGACGACCGAGACGAACCATCATCGCCATCACTCGCGTTCCGCAAATCGGTGACCAGCTCGTTCAGCGATATATCCAGGTTACTGATGAACTTGATCTTGGACTGGCGAGAAGCCAGGACACTTCCGTCTTCCAACTTCACGCTCAACATCTCAACAGACATCGCACCAGGCAACACCTTCTCCCAGAAGTTCGGATCGTCCACTGAGAGGTCCGAGGAGCCATCTGCGACAAATGATGAGCGATCAAAGGCGATGCCTCCGATGGACTTCCGCTTTCGGCTCTTCTGAGGAGACTTGTGCTTCGCACTTTGCTCACCGTTCTCCCCTTCAGTCTTTTCGCCTCCAGGTGCAACGATGCGGACTCGAGCATTTTCCTTCAAAATTGTCTCAATATCTCGTTCCGCGAACTGCTTCGAAGCTCGATCATCTTCTTCCATGAGAGCGTATGCTCCACGCTTCAGCAGCTCGACCAATTGCTCAGCTGACGGCTTCTCCATTTGTTCAGCGGCCTCGTTGAATGATGCTGTTCCGAGAATGGCTTGCTCGAGACCCAGCTTCCGTGAAGCACGATCGAACATCTCGCTCTCGTAGGTGTTGCGAGTCACCAAGCGATAAATCTGAACAGCCTTTTTCTGCCCGATTCGATGGCATCGAGCTTGAGCTTGCAAGTCGTTCTGCGGATTCCAGTCACTGTCGAAAATGATGACCGTGTCTGCTGCGATGAGATTGATACCAACACCACCAGCCTTCGTACTGAGCAGAAAGACGCAGGTCTTCGAGTTCGGACGAGAAAATCGATCAATCGCGTTCTGGCGGACGCTTCCGCTCGTCGTTCCATCGAGGCGTTCATATCCGAAGTTGTTGGCCTCACAATACCGTTCCAGCAAGTCCAACTGCTTCAGAAACTGGCTGAAGATCAAGACCTTGTGTCCTTCCCTCTTCAATTTTGGCAGAAGCTTCGACACGAGGACCATTTTTCCTGAGCATTGCACTGTTTTCTCCATGACCTTGATAGAATTCGGCTTGTCACCCAGCTCTTCGAGTTCACGTTCTTCGACACCCTTAATCAAGAACGGATGGTTGCAGCACTTTCGAAGCTGCAGTTGGATGTTGTTGAGCGTCGGCAACGAGTTCTTCGCTCCTCTATACAAGAAGCTTTTGTTCTTGTCGTAGATGGCGCGGTAATATTGTTTCTGCAACGTGGTGAGTTCCACCGAGATGATGGTTTCCTCCTTGGGCGGAATGCTCTTCTCGACGTCCTCCTTGACTCGGCGAAGCAAGTATGGACTTAGCAACTTTTGAAGTTCGAGAACCTGCTCTTGCGACTGGAGCTTGCCGAACTTCTCGTTGAACGCGTCCATGTTGTCAAACTTCACTGGCTCGAGGTAGTTCAGCAGCACCCACAGCTCTTGTGTGTTGTTTTGCAGCGGAGTACCGGTAAGCAACAACTTCCGATCACAGTGCATCACACGCATTTGCTTCAAAACACGTGATCCAGCACTCTTAAGTCGGTGGGCTTCGTCGACGACAACCAGACGCCAGTGAATGGGCTCGAACTCTTCAAAATCAGATAGAATCGTCTCGAATGTAGTCAGCAGTACGTTGAACTTGAACACCGAGTTCGGGAGTCCGGGGTAGTACCATTCCTGGTTACGGATGACCGCGCGCATGTCCTTCGCTGTGAACTTGTTTCCGCGGTGGTCACCAATGTCGTGGTACACGCATACGTTCAGATCCGTCCAGCTCTCAATCTCTCGTCGCCAGTGCTGGATCGTCGAAAGCGGCACGACAATCAAGTAAGGGCCTCGAATTGACTCCTCCGATCGCAGGTGATCGATAAACGAGACGACCTGCACAGTCTTGCCTAGACCCATTTCGTCTGCCAAAATGCACGAGCGCTGCTGCTTCCAGCTTGTGATCATCCAGTTCAAGCCTTCCACTTGATATGAGCGAAGTGTACGACCACCTTTAAACGTCGGTGAGTGTTCGTAGGGCACGAAATCGTTCTTCTCAGCGCTCGACTTCTTGGCGGTTTGCTTGGCACTCGATCGATCCGTCGGCAAGAAGCTTGCAAAATGCTCGTGCGGATCGATACTGTTGTCCACGATCCCAGCATACAGATGTTGCATGGGGCCAGTTGGAGTCAGGAAAGTGGAGTTGATGATCGTACTCGATGTTTCTGGAGACAATGATGTTGCTCCGATCTTCAATACCGGCTTGAAAGCGTTGTAGCTGTAAGGAACGAAGTCCGATGGATCAGCTGCATGCTCATGAACCGGTACGCGTCGAATCTCCACAGTCTTCGCCTGGCAGTAGGTAGGATACGTGTTCGCGAGACGGGTCGAGTGGAAGTGGAAGACAATGAACTCGGGCGACTGAGCGATAAGCCCAATCACTTCCTTGAATGAGCGCTTGGAAACAGGCACATTGTTGACAGCAACGATGACGTCATCCGGGGTAATCACTTGAGTCGATTCTGCAGGACCCACCATGCCATTCGAAAGGAGTTGGAAGCCCAGTACAACGGAAGCACCGTCTTCGAGTCTTGAGCCAATCCGCATGCCGAGACCGAGACTTGTCCGTGGGAGTGCGACGCAATACTCGGTGAATATTTTCGCTTTGTCGAGCGATGTGGGCGGGTATCTCGAATCGCACGTCACTTTCTGCACAACTTTCTCCAACTCAGTTGGATAACCCATTGCGACATGCTCAACAAGCGCACCCAGTACATCGCTCACTTGGTCCTCAAGTTTCTTCTTGATCAAAGACTCTCCATCCTCGTCATCGGCAGCATCACCACCTTCAAGTACGCCTGAATAAAGAGACGCTGGTGCAGGTTGACGAAACCGGAAAGGCAAGTCGTCCTCGTCAACCTCGTCGTCATAATCATCTTCGGATTCAGACTCTCCGTCTTCCGAGTAGTCTTCGTCTTCGTTCCCATTAACGACGTGGGTTTTCAGCGACGCGTTCAGATATTGCTTCTTGCACACGTATGCATTCGTGAAAGCACCACACTGTTTCAGAACGTCCTTGTCCGGCGTGTGGTTGTTCAGTAAACAGTGGAACGCGAAGAGCTGTGCTTTGATTTGCTCCTTCATGCGTAAATGACGATACGCGACCGTCCCAAGAGCCTTGTCGAGTGTCTTGATCTCGCGGCTACAGTCACCTTCATGCTGGAACCCCCGATTGCAGAACTTATCTTTTTCACAGCACCGCTGGGCAATCGAGTTGATCAAGATTTGGTTGCGTCGTGCGCAACACGGCAGTTGACATGTCGTCTCGGCAATCTCTTTCACTGTTGGCATACGACTGGTCTTGAAGTACCGTTGTATCTGCTCGTCATCGCCGATATCTTCTGGTCGCTCCCACGTCGAATAGCGAATGGACATACCGACCCATTTGACAAGAAAGAACGTGGCTCGATCTTTCACGCTACTGCTTGGTTTCTTCGTCTTCCCATCGGATTTGCTCGCGACATTGCGATTGAACTTCTTCTCCTCCTCAACTGGAGACCACAAAAAGCTCGGCACATTGGCGGATGTCTCCCCGGTATGTGACAACACCATGTTCGCCATATCGCCGTTCGCAACATTCGAGCTCGATTGCTCCTTCTCGACGTCATCATGTTTTCTCTTCGCTTGTTCCTCATACGTCTTCCGGACTTCACAGAACGCACAGTACCACTCGCCGTCTGGAAGCTCTGTGATGGCTGGTGTTGAGCAGAACATATGAACCTCACCGTCGCAACGATCACAAAGCAGGAGCTGTTCGCTGTCAGTGTTGGTCCGGCAAATGGAGCAACCTGTTTGCCACGGCAACCACGAGTCGAAACTGTCTTCACCATCAGCGCGAAACTTCTTGCCAAGAGCCCGATCAGCCTCGATGCTTCCAGTTGGAGAAAGTTTCAGCCATGCTGTCGGACACAGGATCCACTCATAGAGCCACTTCTCGAAGGTCTTGAGAAGTTCATCCGCCAACTGCCAAATGTCCGACTCATCCGAGTTGAATGTCTTGCAGTTGTTGAACACCAGCCGTACGTCAGCAGCAAACAGCGAGGTTGCGGAGGGGCCGACGTAGTAACTTTCACGACCCAGTCGTGTTGCAATTGTGCCGAGGTCCATGGGATTGGCGATGATGTTGAGGTACTCCGTGACTTCTCTGCAAAGTGCACCGAGAAAACGGTAGTCAGCAAATGGCGACTGACCACAGAGGTATCAAGGATGAACTTACTCGACGTCGACAGGGTGCGCGAAAATTTCACCACCGTTCTCATTCAACAGTTTCTTGATGATACCCGTCAGTCGCTCTTGCAGCACATCGGCATTGTCAAGCAAAAAGCGATCGGTCACGCGAGGATAACGCCTGGGCACATCAATTTCCTTGCGTCTCTTCTCGATTTGCTCATCGAGATGGCCCGTAGGGTCCACCTTGTGGCTCAGAATCTTCTCGATGGTGACTTTGTTCGCCTCGACATCGTCGACATCATCCAGATCCTGATACCCTTCACGTCGCAGCTTGCGCTCGTACTGTTGAACGCGGTGGTACTTCGAGTATCCATCAGGAATGAATAGCTCGAGCTCGTCAAACGTCAGCCAGTACAAGTGCAGGTACGAACGACCAAGAAATTTGCACAGGTACTCGGCCGCGCCGCTGCGCTGGTTGATGCGTCGACCGACGATCTGTTCAAGCAATGGGTAGCCAACGTCAACGCGCAAGTCGGAGTCAAGTTGCCGCGCCCGTTTCTTCTTCTCGGCGGCGATTACTTGCTCTTCCTCCGATCCGTCGTTGTCATCAGCGTACTTGACCGCCTTGCGTGGTCTCCCACGCTTGGGCTTCGCAGGCCCATCCCCGTTAACAGCGGCAGTTGAATCCACGCCATCCTATCATAACGAGTCGTTGTCAACGACCCACAATTTTGTGAGTATTGACGAACACCAAAACGAGGAGATATAACGCTAGTTGAAAGGCAACTCACGACTTCCATTCCAGAGATCGGCGGTGGTGGGACCACTTTGCGCGGCCGCCCGGGCTTGCGCTTGACGGGCGCGACAGGTGCTGTCTGTGGATGCATTGCGTTCGGCATGGCTCCTATCGGACCAGTTTCTGGCACAAAAGGCAGCATGCCAGGCATTGCCACTCCATTCTACGGTGACGCATCCCACCTTTTGTCAGCAATCGCGGCAACAACAGAACAGACACCACAAAGTGACTTACCACTCCAAGAATTGGTGTCGGCGGAACAACTTTGCGCGGCCGCCCTGGCTTTCGGTTTACAGGTACGGCGGGCGCCTGCATAACCATCGCATTTGGCACGAATCCGATTGGGACATTCGTTGGCATCATCGACTGTATGCCAGGCATCGCCTCGGAATTGGAGGCCGCTGTTGACAACGCTGACGTTGGGATCGAAAACGCGAGCGACGGCGCTGCAGGCACAGCGAGCGCAGTGGTCGCTGGCGGTGCAGGTGTTGGCGTTGGCGTCGGTGTTGGCGTTGGTGTTGGCGTTGGCGTTGGCGTTGGTGTGGCCGTGGGCACAGACGTCCCCGCCGCTGTCGCTGGGCCCGGAACTGCCTCTTCGGCTACTGGTAATAATCAATTACATATCCCTACACGTCAGTATATTGCGGCGGCGGACGCTGTAACCTTATTGCGGTTGAGTGGTGAGTGTGGGTATGATCCAAGCGACGTCAACTCGAGGAAACTCTGACCGCGTTTTTTTCGCTCCATCTCTCGAGAATGCGACCGCATCACCACCCACCACTACAGCAGCAGCAAATGCATATGTTAAGTAGCATGGTCTCACCTGAAGGAGTCTCCATCGCGGCGTGCAGAGCTCGAGCGAGGCTGTCGCGTTCTCTTCCGTCCGCTTCCTTTCCGCTTCCCGCTCGCGTTGCCGTGCGCGCCGAGTTTTCCGCGCTTGGTGCGGAATCGGCCCGAATAAAACCCTCTTTACGAGGTGAAATTATGCAGTAAAACCTTGTTTACAAGGTTTAATGGCTAGTTGGTTACGCTTTTTGGTGGAAGGGGGTACGCATTCACCCCCATTTTCACGGCGAAAATGGCGGGGAAATCCGGAAGTGAAGCCATGTCTTGTCCGGCGTTGCAACCGTGAGTCGAAATATCGTCCTGCAGTCGCGGAGTCTGATTGGGTGCGGCCAACTCGTCCAAAGGGTACAGTTCTGAACGTCGGCAAGTCTGTGACAACCGACATCAACCAACGCTTGACGAGCGTGAGCGTAACCCTCTCTGGAATCCTCTCTGCATGTGTACAGTATCCGCAGGGAGCTCCAGTACCGTATCACACAGGTGGTGATCCATTCGCGCGTGCCGCATCCAATTAACATGACGAGCTCAGTGGGTTACAGCATGTGCTTCTGCGTCAGAAGCTCGCTTCGGCACTGCGGACGTGTTTGGTATCCAACTAGGTTTCGATGCCGCAGCGGTGTGGCCGCAAATGCAGATCACCAGACTGAAGAACGAGCCGTGAGGACTCGCTTTCACATGCGAGGCAGCGTCGTTTTCCATTCCACGCGATCTGTCTTGTCCACCGTTCATGAAGAGGTACACTCATGGAGATTCCATCGAGAGGCCGCCCCTCGAGGGTACGCCGCCGTCGGTTATGCATCGGCTCCAAACCAACTGAGCAAGCATATCGGCGACGAAGAAACAGATCTGCTGGCCAACCCGACCATGTCACTAAAAATCCCCCATACTCGTCCAGGCGCGTTTACTGTACACTCCTTTGGGAAACCTCCAGCCAGCCCGCGGCGGAAAGCTTAATATTACTATTTTGACTGGTCACATCGGATCCGTTACCGCGCAACAGAGCATGGGGCAACGGACGGAGATTCCCACCGTTCGAAGTCGTCTGCATATCTCTAATAGCGACGGCCTCGCCCTGGGTCGGGCATGCCTCTTCCTGTAGCGTCGTCAGAGAGCGGCGACGCCGCCGCCGCTGCCGATGGCACGACCGCACCACCGCCGCTGGCCGCGCAAGTCTGGGACTGGGTCTGCTGGACAGGCATGAAAACGTACGACGGACTGGACTTTGCGGGCGAAGTGCTCGCCAACTTTCTCGGCCTCACGCAGTCGCAGTACCAGTGGATCCTCGACATGAAGGAGCGCGAGGAAGACGACAAGCGGCAGCGCAAGCTCGAGGCCAGGCAGCGGCGGCAGCTGCGGCTCGAAGAGCTGCTCCAGGTGGAGCGGCGCCGCCTTCAGGAGCTCGAGCACGGAGGAGCAAGCGGTGGAGACCAGCACGAAGAAGAGGAAATCAACGTCGTCATTTGAATACATGCACGGAACGAACGATCTCTCCTCTCCCATCGTCTTACTCTGTATCGAATCGATACGACGCCAGTGTGTCCCACGCGACGTCCTGCTCTTCTCGCTTCATCAAGTTCTTAATGCGCACCTGCCGCTTCTGCACCTCGTCGCAGCCGACGATCACGGCGAAGACGCTGCCGAAGCGGTCTGCCGCCTTCATCTGCTTCTTCATGTTGCCCTTGCCGTGGCAAAAGTGGACCGTGTGGCCCTGCTGGCGCAGCATGTGCGCGACGCGAAGCGCCTCGTGGAGCACGGCATCTCCCTCCGTTCCGGCGAGCACAGGCACGACCTGGACAAAATCCAGACATGCACGCTGTGAGACGAGACCACTACGCCTGCTTTGACTGGTAGGATTTAAACAAGGAGTGTACCGCGATCGTCTTTGCTGGTTCTGCGGGGCCACATTCACGCACGAGAGCGAGGCGGTCGACCCCAGCGGCCCAGCCGATGCACGGGATCGCACTGCCGCCTAACAGTTCCGTCAGCCCGTCGTAGCATCCGCCAGCGAGCACGGCGATGCCACCCTTTGTCTCCAAAGCGCCTTCCTTGATTTCGTCGGAGACAACGCGTTCGACAAACTCGAAGACTGTGTGGCTGTAGTAATCCTACGAGACATCACACACCAGGAAGGGAGGGAGTGAGCGCATGCCGATCTTCGTGACAACTGCGTTTCTCAATAACAACATACCAGTCCTCGCACAAGCCGTGGGTTCTCTTCGTAGCTCACACCGAGAGCTTCGAGCCCATTCAAGACGCCATCAAAACGCTGCAGCCCAGAAGCGGAAGCGTCAGCTCGTAGTATAAACACCGAATACACAAGAA
>JAADVV010000643.1:0-13642 GCA_023335905.1 Pythium pyrilobum
GAGGAGCCAAAGGACAACCAGTACACGCCTGAGCAGCCAAAGGACAACCAGTACAACCCCGAGGAGCCAAATGAGAGCCAGTACACGCCTGTGCAGCCGTCGGACAACCAGGTCACGCCAGTCGATGAGAACCGAGGTGATGAACCTGAGCCGTACCCGACGTCAGAGCCTGAGCAGTGGAGTCCCATTGAACCAACCGTGGAGCCCACCGATGAAGTTGAACCTATCGAGCCGACTAACTCCGATGCGCCGATTGATGAGCCAAATGAGCCGACCTACCCAGTGCATAATGATCAGCCTGCTGAGCCAACCAACCCAGAGAACCCGAGCGAGCCGACGGGTGGTGACGACATCAAGGATATCATTGAGAACCTTGGAGGATATGACAATGACGCCGCGAAGGCCGAAGACGACAAGTCGTACATGTCGAAGGAAGAGTTCCGCCAGAAGCTTGTTGACCACTTTGGCCAGGAAAACAAGTACCTGGATGATGTGATCGCCAAGGCTGAAGCCGAGTACGAGTCCCTTTCTTCCAAGATCAAGCGTTTGGATGACTGCGTTGAGATGGCAGCGAACAAGGTATGTGCCCGACGAGTTTAGGATGTGTTGTCCCAAGTGACTCACCGAGTTGTGTTTTGTACAGTTTGGCTGGTATGGAGTGTACGAGCAGAAGCCCCACTTCGACAACGCTGTCGACTGGGTTGCCAACGTCTGCATGAAGCAGGAGAACTAAGCAGTTCTGAGCCCTGTATGTGTTCGAGCCTCTCTTTTGTGAAGCCTTCGGCACCAAGAGACGAGTGATATCGCATTCACGTGCATTCTCTTTCGTCGATCAGTAGCTTTGCATCATCCTTGCGCATTTGCGTACTTCATATGCATAATTATGAACTTGTTCGAACTTCATCTCTCTCACGTTCTACCACTCCCACAGCTTGTCGTCGTCTTCAACCTCTTCCGCTCGTGGCGATTGTGTTGCCACTGCTGCGTCTACAAAAGGTACGTCTTCAGGGATATCCGCTATCTTCCCGCTTGGCATTTCCTCGTTCCTGTGGGCTTGAGACGTCTGTTGTGCCAGCCTCGTTTCTGCTGACACCTTGTTCTTCCCTAACGCGTTTATCGTTTTCCTAGATGTCGACAACGCATTCAACGATAGGGTTTCGACTGCTTTGCCGAACGGGTCTTGCCACCGATCATCCGGTAGCAGTGTGACTAGACCATGGTCATCGCAGACTTTCACGAAAGCATCCATTGACAGTGCGAAAGACTGGTCGGTTCCACCCATCAAGGCTTCACGGAACATACGAAGTAGTCGCCGCTCGCTGAAACTCGTCACCCGTCCGCGAATGATTGCCTTGAACTCATCGAGCGATAGTACGCTATCATGGTTTACGTCTCCGGCCTCAAACATTGTGATCAGTGACTTCTCCATGATAGCGCGGCGCTGTTCAAGAGCGTGCATGAGCAGAAGCAGGACTCGGTGAACGTCCGCGACGATGCGTGGCTTGTGCTGTCGCTCGATTACACCCAGGTATGTATCGTTCAAGTCTCCATCAGGACCATTCACGAGCATGACTTTTCGCATCTCAGCACGCACAGCAAGCCGATTGCCCGAGATTTCCGATATCGCCTTCCCAGCGTAGATCGCTGTGCTGTACTCGACTTCTCGGCAATACGATATCGCGTCATCTTCAGCGAGAAATTTGAGGTACCATCTCGTGATCGCTACGGCGTGGTCGAGAGGGACCCATTGTCTAAGAGAGTCAACGACCACAACGTGAGGTTGCGGCTGAGGCAGCACAACCCCTTTCTTGTTAATTTTCGGTGGCGGGCAGCGCAACAGAAACTGCCGTGCGTGGAGGAAAACGCGTAAGAAGCTCCGATCCAATTCTCCGCGACGAGGCTTCTGCACCAAAGTCTCCATGAGCGCGCCGGCTCCCGCAGCTGCTTCATTGATCCTGGAGCCAGCACCGTCACTTGGAAGCAAACAACAGAAGCGTGCGAAGAGGTGCACATGGGAGTGGTTGTGGTACGTGTTCTTGACCGAGACGAGAAAGCGATAGAGCCCGATCTCAGCGCTTTGTCGTAGACCGTGGGTCTTGAGGAAGTATTCGCAGATGAAACTCGGCTACAACGTCAGCCGAAACGTCAGCAAATCTACAGATCAAGCCGCAACGTCCGATCAGATTTACCAGTGCTTCTCTCGCGACACCATCCGCTTCGTCGTCCATATCTGAGGCGAATTTGTCGTCGTAGATCAGCTCGATTTGCTGGATGATATGCCCCAACGTGTAAAAAGGGAACGCCACGACGGTTTTCGGCAAGTTGGACAAGAACAACGTGATCGCGTCCGGTAGTCGCCTATCGCATACGTTTGAGAAGCGTGTCGATTAATCCAAGATGACAAGGGAAGACGCTTCGATGGGCGACGTACCACTCCGCCTCGACAGCCTCGATGCGCTTCATTGCTTTCTTGGATTTGCGTTCTCCTCGTGTGAGCGACCAAACGTCCACGTACTACTCATCAAGTCAAGGCGTTCAGAGACAATCAGTCCAGTTGCGTCGCATCACGTTCACACCCACATCGCCGTCGGTCTCTGTCGACGCAGGATCCCGTGCTGCCACGATACGATTCTGCTGCATCGGCCGGCCTCGACAATTTTTGCACGCCGCGTACGCGTGGAAACGCCGCCATGCCATGCGGTGGTGAAGGTTCTTCGACACAAAACGTGGAACACCGTCTCGCGTATCCCAGAGTCCGTCGTCATCGACCTCAGTCTGCGTAAACGCTGTCGAGGTTTGTATTGGCACCGTGAGCACCGTCAGCTCACGGATGGCCTTCTCGTGCCGAATAAGCTGCTTCTCCTTGTCACGAAGCGAATGCCTGTGGAGAGCCCAGCACAGTGCTATTAGATCACTTCTTCTGCTACGCAAGCAACCAGTCGACGCACTTCATATCCTCCATGATCCGCTTGTGCTGCTCGTGGGCTTCCTCCAGTTGTCTTCGCTCGTACAACAGCATTACCTCGTGTTTGGTCTATCGTTCAAGGAACCAACAGTCAAGGGACGACTTCGCGACACCTAGCACAGCTCTTTTCGGTCACGAACTCGCAGCTTGTCATAATCAGACTGCAGCACGCGCTCACGATCTCGAAGTTCTCTCTCCGCGGCCTGCAGCTCGAAGATCCGCCTCTCCATTAGTCGTTGGTCGGCAACCTCCCGTCTCAGCTCCACACATTGTCTTTCCAAGTCCGTCAGCTCGATCTGCTGGGTCCGCACAAGAATATCTTTGCTCTCGAGCAGCTTCTGGAGCTTGGTCGCCTCTCCCGCCTTCCAGTTGTGCATCTCCTGCCAGTACTGGATCGTCGCCTTGTCCGCGCGTCGCTCCGCATCCGCGTCCTGCTCGTACCGCCAGTACATCCGCAACGACAGTTCCATGAGCTTCTCAAAAAGCTTGAGGTAGCTCTCTTCGATTCGAAGCAGCGCGTGGCCCAGCTCCTTCCGGTGGCCCAGCGTCGAGTGGGCAATCTCCTTGAACTCCTTCGACAACGTCTGGGGTACAAGATGCCATCAGCCAAGTACGTCTCTCCAGTCATCCAACCTCCCCCCCCCAAATAAAAAAAAACTACCGCACCCTAATGATCGAGATGACGTGCAGCAGCTCCGGGTCTCTCTGGATTCTCACGATCTCGTTCTTCTGGGCATCCGGATCGCGTTGCAGCTGCTCCTTCGTCATGTATCGACCAGTGATGCGATGGCACAGCGCACTCGCGTACGTGAAGAGCTCCGTGTTCTCCGGATGGTCCAGCCGTCGCAGGTACTGCCGTTGACCACCGTCGGGTGGTTGTTGGCTCCGACCGAGTTTGCCCAACGCTTCGCCATCGTCGGTGTTGCCATCTCCAGCACCGATTTTCTGGATCGGAGACAACGGCACAAGCCCTTGAAGGGATGGCCCCGCTCCTGGCTTAGCTCGCTTCCGCGGTATCCGGCTTTGCTGATAGTTCACGTCGTCATCATGCAAGAGATCGGTGATCGCGAAACGAGATGAGGGCTCCACTTTCTGAGTCGTCGCCATCGCTGTCTCCTTCGATGGAAGCAGAGAGCTGGAGATGATGCTGGCGAGGCGGCGTTGATCCTCGCGACGGGTTGATGTCGATGCTGTCGGTACCTGGGGAGGAAGCTGCGGCGCCGAACGAGTGTGGGCCGTTGCGCAGAGCATCACCAACGGCTGGTGATGAAGGAAGGTGGCGCTGAATACTGTGATCACGACGACGCATTTCCGCGTTCAGCGGAAGATGGCGGGGGTCCATTTTTGGGAGAGAGGACGGTTGTATTTATACGCAAAAAGTGCAAGCACGAAGAAGCTCAGGCGCACGCAGTACTACGATGCTTAGGAGAAGTCAATCCACGGAAGCTACGGCTGGTCGACGCAGTTTTTCAGGATCCACTGGAGCGACATGCCAACCTTGGACTCGTGCACTTTACCGCTGGCGGTGTCCAAGGCCCTCTCCGTGGCGAGGTCGATGCAGGCCAAGATCTTGGTCCGAATCACCTTGGCTTGCGTGACGGTCTCCTGCGCGGTGGCGCGGCCTAGGCTGAAGTCGACCAGCAATGGCTGGAAGTGCTGCCCGATGAGCGCCTTGAACTCTGCCTTGGGCATGAAGGTCTGGCCCTTGTCAGCACCCTTGGCGGCATCGACTTCCTCCTGCTCTTCGCTCTGCTCGGTGCATTTGTCGTTCATCCAGTCGACGATGTGGGCGTACTCGTCGTGCGAAAGCACGGGCTTCTTGAGCTACAAGTGAAAAGAGAATGCCAAGTCAGCGCGGACAGCATCGGCCAGTGGAGATGAGGAAAGACCCGGGAGGCGTACCTGGTTGGCGCCCTGCGTGAAGCAGTGGAGCGTGCGCTGGAACTCCGTCTCCGTGCGAAGCAACGCGGAGATCAGCTTCTGTGCGCGACTCGACCGCTCGTCCACCAAGTGCTGGTACACGGTCGGCAAGCTCACCGTCTCGCCGTCGGCATTCTTGACCATCGAGTACGTGTCATGCGACGGATACAGCCAGTTCCAGCTTCCGCCATCAGTCATGATGGTCGTGATGACGTCGCTGCTTGAGGGTTGCTGCGGATCGAGCAAGCCCAGTACCGCATCGCGGACGTCCTGCTTCGTCTCATCCTCGCTGGTGTCATGGTGTTCCTCTCCTCCTCCAAGAACGGGCACCCCAGGAAGTTCGGCTAGCGGGCTGTCTTGGGATGGCTGTGTGTCGAGCCCAAATTCCTTCAGCAGCATATCCTTCAGATCCGTCGGTCCTTCGTCCGCCGCATTTCCGCCGCCTTCGCCATTCACCGGAGCTAACGCAACATCAGGGGTCACGTCCCCACCCGCCAGCGGGCCCCGTTGCGGATCACTCATCACCTCCCCAGGATGCGGTGGTTCCGCGATATCATGCTCGTCAAACGTCGGAGGCTGCGCATCCGCCATCGGATCGCTGTATGGTGCGCGGTCTTCGAACGGAGGCTCGGCCGCAGTGGCGAGCTCGTCCGCAGGCGACTCGTCATGCGACGCGTACTCTTGCTGCGGCTCGCCGAACGAGGTTTCGCTCGGAGGGCTGATGAGTTGCTCGTCAATGTTTGGTTGAATGATGGAGTCGACCACTACGCTATTCTGGTCTTGGCCACATCCGGATGCAATGAGACTCTCGAGAATGGGGAAAGTCGCCGGTGTGATCTCCACGTGATCCTCCTCGAGCTTCACCACATCACAACGCTCTGGTCAGCATAGTGGATCCGCATGTGCTACAGTTCGTCGCATGCATCGTACCTTTGCGATGGCCCCGTGTAGGCACTGCGACTGCTGCGTCAACTGGTCTTGGACGACGGCAAGCTTCGTTGCCTTCAGCTCAGGCGTCAGCGAGTCGTCGGTCTCGATCTGCGCGACGACGGAATCGAAGTACGTCATCAAGTAGCGTTTGAGCTCACTGGCGTCGAGCACCTCGTCTTGGTTGATGTCCAGGTCGGCAAACGAGACCTCGGCGCCTCTTCCGTCAACGTCCACAGCCGGTAGTGGAGTTGTGCCACCAGCCTCGGTGCTGGAATCACGCGAACACAACGCCTTCACGCCCTTCCAGAACGGATCGAACGTGTCCTTGGTCAGGATCTTGTCTGGCGAATCTTGCACCAGCGAGTTGAACAGATCCACCCAGCAATGGCGCTTCACCGAACACAGATTTTGCACAAGTGCGAGCTTGGTGGACTTGACAGATTCGACCAGTGACTCGTCGTTCTCCACTTCGTTCTCCTGGGCCGCGCACGGCGCCTGCAGATACGTTTCGAGGTCCTGCAGAGACACGGAGCCGCTCTGGTTCGCGTCGATCTGGTCGAAGAGCTCGCTTGGCGACTCCTCCGCGGCCACGCTTTGGCCTCCACGCAGTTGCGCGTGCTGGGCCTCGAGGTTCATCGAGGTCTCGCTGCGCATCGAGCCGGCGGCGCTCAGGTACGCGGTGCCCACGGCGCCGGCGGACAGCACCGCACCAGCCGCTGCCGCCATCGCCTTCCACTTGACTCCACCGCCGCTTCTTGCCGTAGCTGCGCTCGCATCTCGCCGCTTGAAGCCGTCGCCACGCAGCGCGTACGTCTCATCGTGTGAGTACCGTGACGCCATGGCTGGTGTGCCGGAGAGCGCACAACCTCAAATGAATCGATCGCTGCCGAGCTGCGAGCGCCGCGTTCCGAATCCGCTCCTCCATGGCGGCGATTCGAGGGACCACGGCGCGTCCCATCAGAC
The DNA here is from genome assembly GCA_023335905.1 of Pythium pyrilobum. Classification (NCBI taxonomy): domain Eukaryota; phylum Oomycota; class Peronosporomycetes; order Pythiales; family Pythiaceae; genus Pythium; species Pythium pyrilobum. The sequence goes on from JAADVV010000643.1 coordinate 6,779, forward strand.
GGCCGCATTGTGCGGCGCGCAGGGCATCGGCAAGCGTCGCCATGGCGTGGTGAACCGTCGGCAATCGCGGAGCCGTTCGTCGGCGTCGCTTCGCGGTGCAAACGATCGGCTTTACGTGATCACTGATTGGCTGAAAACACATACAAGAGAATCATGATTGACTGAAAAGGAAGAAACCCTCGTGGCCTCAGACCTTTTCTGCCACGCACGACTCGACCGTTCGACAGTAAAAGATCGCCGAGGAGCGATGCGGGTGCCGAACCCCAAGAGTCTCGCGCTCTACCGCCGCATCCTGCGCGCGAGCCGCCGGCTCGAGCCAGAGACCAGAGAGCACTACAGGCGCTTCGCTCGATCGGTGCGTCCGTCGCGATTCGCGTTGGCACCGAACGTCGAACTGGAACGCACAGACATTGATGGACTGAGGCAACGCGGGTGTGTTGATCTGTATTAGGGGTACGTCGCGCACGCCGACGAGCTGGAAGAGGACCGCGTGGACGAGATTGTCGCGCGCGCGCAGCAAGACGTTGACTGGATCCTGCGCAAGTACACAGGGCGAGGACTCGACAGCGGCGGCGAGGAGGCGTCGACGAAGTAGGATTTCGTAGTTCTCCAATGTAAGTATATCAGTATATTTTGTCGAGTTCAGTTTCAAAAGAAGGTGTGATTGCGTGAAAGTGGGGGTTACACTTGGGGTACGATTTCGCACCAGGAACGAACAGGATGGCGCGCGAAAATGAGACCCTGAAAATGGAGCGGCAGCTACTGGCGCTTCTGGAAGACTTTGTGAGCGGTGTAGGAAAAATGACAGAGTCAGAAGTGGTTCAGCGGATGCGCGAGATCAAGTTGAGTGTGGTGGCCGAGGCGCGTGGGCAGAGTCGCCCTGGAAGCGAAGCAAAATGGGCCGGCGTGCTCGCACTGATGACGGCCACGAGCGTGCGCCATCTCCTCCAGCGGCTTGATGGCGACGATAGACGCGTGGCGAAGGCGCTGGACGAGAGTACCTTCATGCTTGAAGATGCGGTGATGAAGGCTTACCATGTCCTGCGCAGCGGCTCGTCAGGTGAGGTAGCCACGGACTCCCCACTGCCGTCGTCGCGCGATGTTTCCTCCGCAACAGGCGTCGATGCCGCGCTTCTCCACGGCGCGTTCACGCGCCTTCTCGCCTCCGTATCCACCCACGTATCTTCCTTTGCTGCGTGGGTCGACGTCGGTCTTCTGCTTGCGCTCTGCTGGCTGCGTGGTGACGCGAAGCTGCGTTCCCACAACGCGATGGAATTGCTGGACGCCATCGCCTCGCAGTGTCGGACGCTCGAGCAGCTCGAAACGCTCGCGGCGTGGCCACTGTTTACTAGGGGAATCATCTATGCCGTGGTCGAGCGAGACGAAGAGAAGGCGCTCGCGAGCATGCGTGAAGCCGTCGCGTTGATGGCGCGACGGCAAGACGACGACGGCGACGCGCGCGGGGTCGTGTACTACTGGTACGCCGTGCTGCTGAGTCGCCGTGGACTCCACACCGCGGCGATCGTGCAGCTTCGCATCGCCGTTCGCTGCAACCACCACGTCGTCGCGACTTTCAACCTCCAAGCGCTGCTCGCGCTGCAAAGTGGCGACCTGTTCGAGGCATCCGAGGCGTTGGAGCGAAGCGTGGACGTGGAGTCTGGCGCGGCCGTGTCCATGTTCAACTACGCCGTGCTGCTCAGGCGGATGGACAATCGGGAGGCGCAGTTCCAAATGCTCGAGTTCTACGAAGAGGCGGTCGCGGCGTCAGAAGTGGAAGCGGCGACTGAACGGCGCCAGAGTGGCAGACAGCCGACGGAATTAACGACGACGCCAGTGTTGCGGCTCTTCAAGGACGAACAGATCGCGCCGCTGTTCACGTGCGAGCGAACGGCAGTCACCGCCGGAGAAGTGTCGCTGCAAATGGCGGAGGCCGCGATCGAGTGCGGTGCGTGGTGGCTCATATCCATGGGTCCAGTTGAGTGCTCGTGCTGATCGGGTGAATGCGTTAGGCTCGTGGGACGAAGCGCGCGCGCGATTTGAAGAGTACTTCGCGGCGATTGAAAACGACTCCTTCGTCGGTCGAGGAAACGAAGAGGTTCGGCTCCATCGGCGCTCGTTCATCTACGTGCTTCTCCAGAGCAATCGTCCGACGGAAGCCCTCGGGCAGTGTGAGGTGGCTTCGCGAGTCCCTGCGGGGGACGACCTCTACGTGGAATTCTACAAGGCGGACGCGCTGCTATGTCTCGAACGAGTCGACGATTGCGAACGACACCTCAAGATCCACATCGAGCCGCGACTTCAGAAACGGCTCGAGCATGCGGAAGCTGGTGGACTGGCGTCCACGTGTGAAGAATTTGTCCAGCTCCACGTGGACCTGCTCAACAATCTGGCGATCGCTGTTGTGTGCAGCGGAGATGCTGACGGTGGGTTGGCGATGCTGCGCGACTGCGCTAAGCTTTACCCGGACAACCTCAGCGTCAAGTTCAACCTGACGCTGCTGCTGTGGCGACTCGATCGACGGGACGCGGCGTGCGCGTTGTGGTTTGAAGCGCGAGGATGGAGTCTCCGGATGGACGTCAGCAGTATGCGGGAGCAGGAGAAGGCGCTCGAGTGTGTGTCGCGCGTCGAAGACGAAGCGCTGAGCTCGACGTCGCGCCACCCGATTTTGAGCCACGTGGGCGACGACGCGCCCACGAGTGGCCATGTCGACGGCCACCAGCTGCGGTATCTCGACGCATTGGTGCTCAACTACTGGGGAAATGCTCAAGACTCATACATCGCCACGACGACGGCACAGTACGTGGAGTACCTGGAGAGTGTGGGGGCGCGAGCTGCCGCCAATGCAGACCCAACTACGCGCACCTGAAGCGGTTACTCATCGACGAAGCCAAAACGAGCGTGCAGCGCCATAACCGCCAACCGATGAAGCTCCCAAACGCTCGCACGAGCAACCGTCGAATTGGTAAAGTCCGCTGTGAACGAAAGGCGCTGCGCAGGATGCTGCCGAGTCGATTGGCCCCGAGCAAAGCTAGCCGCAAGACCGCCACTACCTCCACTGCAGAAGGACGACACGCCGTCTTGGACTCGTGGTGGCAGGCCCTCCACCGCTCGGTGCTCGTCCAGCTCGTCTTCTCCATGCTCATGCAGGTCGCGTACGTGGCTTTCCCCGCGTACAACTTTGCCATCGCGCTCTGGTGCCTCGTGTGCTGCACGCCCAAGTGGTTTTCCAAGAACCCGCGGCTGACGCTGCTCGTCATCGGCGCCGTCGCGTTTTCGGTCCTCACCGACGTCATTTGGATCAGCTTGTGGGTCTCCGGGCGCGTGTTCTACGACCAGTTTTGCGGCAAGAACGGCGTCTCCATCGTGAGCTGCGGCGGCGCGTCGGACTACTTCCCGGGATGCACGGCGAACCGGTTCTCGCTGTTCGCGCTGCTCGCGAACGATGTCGCCAAGGTCGTGACCGTGTGGTGCATCTACCGCATCCGCTCGCTGCAGTTCGCCAACAAGAAGAGCGCCTCCGAGTCCCCAGTGTCACCGACGAATGCCGCAGCGACGCCAACGAATGCAGAGGCGCCCGTGCGGCCGAGCGCAGTCCACCAGCTCCCGGCGGTATCGTCGTCGGCCGCTCAACTTCCGAGGCAGGTGTCCAGTCGAGGCGTACTGCACGGGAAACCAACCAGCTACGACAATGGCCACGCGCACGCGGACAACGGCGACGAGCTTTCGTAGTTGCAGGCTCAGTCGTCTTCCACTCCTCAAGGTAATTCCACGCCCACCACCGATGGACCCTCCTGCCCCCGTCTCCTCCTCCGTTCTTTGGATTTTTGTTTCTCTATTCCACAGATGACCGACTCTCAGCTCGTGATGCCCCGCTGCGCGAAACCTTGCTGCACCACCGCGAGCCGCACAAACATCGTACCGACATGACGCGCGACCAGCGTCGTCTCGTCGCCGTCCTCTTCCTCCTCGATCTCTCCGTCGTGGTGGCCGTGGATCCCCAGCGAGCCGAGCATCGTCGACCGCGAAAGTTTTGTGATGGGCAGATCCACAAAGTACTCGTGCTGCGCGAGTGGCAGCGCGAGCGACGACGTCCCCACTGCCGAAAAGAACTCCACACCAATGAGTACGAGAGCGACCACACCAGCGAAGCCTGACAACGCAGCCCCTCACCGTGGCGTTTGTGGTGGAACTCGTCGAGACTCCAAACGCCAAACTCCAGGAACGGCCAGCTCGTGGGCAACGGCGAGACGTCCGCGATCGCCAAGTGGAGGTCGATCGGGTGGCACCACAGCGTGTCCAGCTCCAGCAGCGAGAAGGCCTCCGCTGCTCGTTCGTCGTCGTCGGCTTCCCCCGCGGCACGCGCCGCGCCCGAGCGGGTCGTCTTGGTGATGGCCTCCTCCAGTGGCGTGATGCCGCTCCACGCGTGGGCCTGCGTCTGGCCCCGCGTCGCCCCCTGGAGGACGCGCCACTCGGCGTCGCTGCCGTCGTTGCGCGTTCCCTTTCCGCGGAAGCGCAGGCGCCATCGGCAGAAGAAGCTGCGCGTGGACGACGGGTGCAGCGACAGAAAGTCGAGCCAGTGGTCCACGGAGAACGCGTCGCGCGGCCGCAGCCCCGAGGCGCCGACGATCTCGCCCACGACGTGCAGCGCCGGCATCTTGAGCTATCAACTTGATCAAAGCGACGCGTCGGTTCGTGGTAAAGGTGTGTGTGTGTGTGTGTGTTTGTGTGTGTGTGTGTGTGTGTGAATGGGTGCGTATTCAATTATATACTGGACATGGATTCGTTTTTTTCTAATCCCGCCAGGCGTTGCATGTATGTGCTTCATCTAGGCGACGCCAGACTGCTCGAGCCGCTGAGCAGCGGCGCCTGGTCGTGCGGGCCGTCGTTGAGCCCCGCGGTCGTCGCTTCTCTTCCTCCGGCACCGGCGCCCGCGGGCGGCTCGCCGTCGTGGCGCTTGTCGATGTCGCTCTCCTTCATGCCGAGGCCGAGCCACATGGCCTTGAAGTCGCCGTTCCACTTGGACTGCACGAGAATCGTGCCGAGACACGTCGGCACGAGGTACATGAGCGCGGGCTGGCCGACCTCCATGATCGTGACGGCGACGTTGGCCATGCCGAGGCCGACGCCGTAGCCCACGCAGACCGAGCGGAAGTAGTGATCGCCGAGCGACTGCGGCGAGTAGTCGAACCGCAGCGCGTACGAGAGCAGCAGCCCCGGGATGATGATGTCACCGAGCCCGAGCATGCTCACGCCGCCGAGCCAGTTGAGGAAGCGCGGCAGCACGAGCAGCATGGGCATGGGCTCCGGGTCGAGACACGCCGGGAACTGCGGGTACCGCTCGCAATAGTCGATGCCCGGGTAGTCGCTGCGCGTGTACGCCGCCGGCCCGCCCGTCGCGACGTCCTCCATGACGCTGCTGCCAAAGACCAGCGGCGAGATGAACACGAAGAACACGTCGTAGCAGAACGCGAGCGAGAGCAGGATCGTCGCGACCTTGAGGTTGGGCAACTGTACGGTGCGCAAAAAGACAAAGCACAGCGACACGCCAAAGACGTCCTGCAGGTACCACGCCGAGCGGCGGAAGACAAACCACACGACCGCGAGCGCGGCGCTGCAGAGCCACCCGAGGATCTCGGCGAGCGGCCACGTCTCGTTGGCGATCGGCACAAAGAGCTGGCGCGACGCGACCGCCGGCACGCACGCGTGGAGAAGCGGCGCCGTGACGAGCTGCGTGAACGTGCCCGTCGCGGAGAACGCGAACAGCACGGGGATGAGCTGCACGACCTTGACGTAGTAAAAGACCGTGAGGAAGACGCCGGCACCGACGATGAACGCGACGGCGGTCTTGCCGTCGATCTCCCACGTCTCCTGCGGCTCCTGCTCGTGCTCCTGCGGTCCGGCTTCGAGCTGCTGCTGGCGGCGCAGCGCGAGGTACTCGGGGTCCGTGCGCAGGCGGAAGCACTCGCGCTCGTACGCCGCCGAGTAGAACGCGGCGCCGACGGCCGTCGCGACGCCGATGGCCCAGAGCAGCAACGACGACACGTCCACGAACGGCACCTCGCGCGCGTACGTGCGCGCCAACACCAGTGGGTACTTGGTCCACGTACGCTCGAGCTGCTGGCCGTCGGCGATAGTGAGGTACACGACCGGCACGCTGACGTTCTTGGCGAGCGTGCGGTTGCCGGCGCCCATGAGGACGGCCGTGTCCCACAGACAGCACACCTGGAAGCCACCCTTCGCGGCGTCCTCCGCGCCCGTGAGCACACAGCTTCTCGACTGGCACTTGGGGTTACCCGAGCACGCAGCGGCGTCCGTCCGCCACGGCGGCGATGCCCGCGCGGCCACAAAGGCCTCGCCGTTGCCGCAGTCGTACTCAAACACGGGGCGATTTCCGGTGTCCACGTCTTGCTCGCCCAGCGAGGCGGTCGCGTTGGTCTTGTTTTGGCTCATGACCGCGTCGTACACGGCCTTCTTCGTGCCGCGGATGACCACGCCGTTGGCGCCCGCGGCCACCGCGCGCTGCGTCTTCTGCAGAAACGAGCAGTTGCCGCGGTCCACGACCACGAGCGTCTTGTACGGGTCGGCCGCGAGCCCGTGGGGCGCCGCGAACGGCGGCAGCGCGTACGGCTGGCAGCCCTCCGGGTCGGCGACGTCCCGCGCCTGCATGTGCACGTGCTTCCACCGCGCGTTCTGGATCTCGGGCAGCGGCACGCCCCAGCCGGCGCTGAAGCTCGGGCTGCCGAGCAGCTCCGCGAACTTGGGCGTCGCCTGGTGGTGCAGCTGGAACGCCACGCGGCCCGTGGGCACCACGGCGGACGCGCTGTTCAAAGACGCACACCGCACCGCAATCAGCAGCGCCGCCGC
>JAADVV010000644.1:0-13622 GCA_023335905.1 Pythium pyrilobum
GGGATGAACAGTACGTGAGCAGCCCCGTCGACGCGTCAATGTGGAAGACGCGGAGGTCGTTGGTATCCCGGTTCGCGACGACCAACCAGTTCTGGTACACGACAAAGTTGCCGAGGCCTCGCATTGGGTGCGAACGCACCGCCATCCTCGACATCATCACCGCTGCCTCAACGAAATCAGTTGTCCAGTGGAGCCAACTGCAGAGCTCCACTGGACAACTGCTGCACTGCAAGCACGCCAAGGCTGTCCACACCTGGTTCTCTTGACTCAAGAGCCCGCAACCATTGTGCGGATCAAGTGAATAAATGCAGTGTACTGTTCTGTTCTCCAGTGCAGTGAGTTGATGCGTTTCCCGCTCTCCTCAACCAAGGTCAAACTGAACGGCCTACCCACCTTCTCATTGAGGCTGGCTAGGTAAGGTACGTGGTATCCTCCTGGGTCTGGCGTACCAAGGCCACGGTAGCGAATCCGTCGCTTCTCAGGGATGAACAGCACCTGGGGCAGCGCCACTGGCGCCGACTGGTTCGCGTACGTCAACAGCCGCCAACGCGGAGGTCGTTGGTATCCCGGTTCGCGCGACGACCAGCCAGTTCTGGTACACGCCAAAGTCGCGCGGCGTCTTGCCGCGCGTCGACGCAAAGCCGAGCGATGTGAGCGTTCCGTTCTTCGGGTCGATCTTGATCATGGCGATGCTGTCGTGGCCGCGGTTGGACGAGTAGAGGAACTTGCCGTCCTCGGACGAGTCGAGGTCGGCGCTCGTCGACGCGCCGTTGAAACCTACGGACAGCGTCGACACCTCCTGCGTGACGTTGGCTGATTTTGCGCGCCAACGTCGACTCGGGTCGGTTGAAGCACGAACGCGAACTTCTGTGCTGGGTGGATGGCCATGTGCCGTGGGTCCGAGCTGCCCTTCTGGGCGAGCGCCGCCGGCGAAGAGCAGCGCTGTCGCTGGCCGCCGCTGGCCGCCGCTGGCCGCCGCTGGCCGCCACTGGCTGGGAGGGCACGGCCACGGCGTTCGACTGGGCTGCCACAGTGGCAGTCAGCGTCGTGAGTGCGGTCGCCAGCGCGAAGCGAAGCAGGCGCATTGCGGTGAAAAACCGGTCTCGCGTCGCGGGCGACTCTGGGGAGGACAAACGACGCCTCCCGGGGGGTCCGGCAGTGCGAGGCGTTGCGACAAGACGTAGAGAGAGATTGGGTGGAAGGGAGCGGAAATGCATGCCACGTTGGGGCGGCTTACAGTATATTGGATACACTACTACCTGTTCCTGGGGGGTCTCCGCGTACGCTACTACAACAGTAGGGGGCAAGCAGCTTACAATTATCGGCTCGCGGGGGGAGGGGGAGTCTAATGGTAGCGCGGGATGAAGACGCACACGGGCGTGCCCGTCTCGATCGACTGGTTCGCGTACGTGAGCAGGCCCGTGCTCGGGTTGATGCGGAACACGTGCATGTCGTTCGAGTCCTGGTTCGCGGCGATGAGCCAGTTCTGGTAGATCGCAAAGTTGCGCGGCGTCTTGCCGCGCGTCGACTCGAAGCCGAGCAGCGTGAGCTGGCCGGTCTTGGGGTCGATCTTGAACATGGCGATGCTGTTGTGGCCGCGGTTGGACGCGTACAAGAACTTGCCGTCCTCGGACGTCTGGATCTCAGCGCCCGAGGCCCAGTCCGTGAAGTTAGCCGGCACGGTCGAGATCTCCTGCGTCGAGGTCACCGACAACTCGCCCGTCGAGGCCTTGAGTGTGTACACGCCGATCGACTTGCCGAGCTCGCCGACCACGTACGCGTACTTCTTGGTCGGGTGGATGGCCATGTGGCGCGGGCCCGAGCCGACCGGGCGCGCGATAAACTCGTGCTTCGCGTTCGCGACGAGCTTGCCCGTCTTTTTGTTGAGGTTGTACTGCGCGACGCGGTCGTTGCCGAGATCGGCACCGAACACGCCGGTCGAGCCCTTGCCGACCCACGTCATGCTGTGCATGTGCGAGGCGTCGCGCGGGCCGGCGGTGTACTGGTGGAAGTCGGACGCCTCCTTGAGCGAGCCGTCGGAGTTGAGCGGGAAGATGCTGACGCTACCGCCGTTGTAGTTGGCGACCGTGATGTAGTCCTCGTCCGGGCTGATCGACACGTGGGCCGGACTGCCGCCGCCCGACTCCACGCGGTTGAGCTCGGTCATCGAGCCGGCGGCATCGACGCTGATGGCGTACACCCAGCCCGTCACGGTGCCGTTCTTGAGCACCGACGGGTCCGAGACCTCGTTGACCGCGTAGATCACGCGGTGGCTCTTGGTGGTCGTGCCCGTGACAAACGTCGGGTTATAGCCAAAGGCCTTGGCGCCAATCGCCGTGAGCGAGCCGTCGTTCGTGTTGAACTGGAACGCGTGGACGCCCTTGCCCGTGCCGTTGACCCAGCCTTCGTCACGTGAGTACGTGCCGACAAACATGAGCACATTGGCGTCCGCCTTGGCGGTCGCCGCCGGGACGGAGTTTTGCTGCGGCGAGTACTGCGCCGGCGAGTCCTGCGCGGCGGCGGCCGTGGAGGCGATGGCGGCGCCGAGCGCGAAGCAGGAGAAGAAGCGCATCTTGTAGAGAGCAAACGGAAGGAGCCACGCAAAAGGCTGTTTGAACTGTCGGCCGCGGCTTCACGAATGAACACGACGCCAAGCCAGCTTCCCTCACGCATGCACCCGTTTTTTCGTGAAGCGCGGGAGCCGTGGGATTGGGAACGGGCACACACTCGCAGATACTCCTCCCACCAGCATCCGGTCCCGCGAGACTAGATTTCTCTCGCCTTGTATGGGCCGCCGCGGCCGCGGCGACATCCAGGGCCGGCGGCTGGATGTCGGGTCCCATCTGGTCGGCCAGGGGTGTTCAACGATACCGGCAGCCATCAAACAATTGAATAGACCACATCGCAACAAGGTGATATATTGTGAAAACTGGGACCATAACACGGTATACACATGAGCGAGAGAAAACAATACCAAGCGTCGAACACTACCCTTTTCTGTCAAATGGGAACGACTGTATTATAGTTCGCGTAAAGTTCAGTGTGATCGGCAAATCTGTGACGTGTGAGCGTCGCCGCATTGCGCCGATGCGCTGACATACTGGTGCAGTCGTATCTCGCTTTTGGATCCCTTACTGACTTAATATAGATAATGATAGGTGATTAATATCCATAGGCCCAGATTGTTACCCCTTCAGTCTCACTTGGATAGCCTTGATATGCACTATCAAAGGCTCTCATGTCTTCGTCGGGGGTCGAAAAGCGAGGTACGGCTGTACACACAGGACACGACTTTCCCGCGCGCGAGAGGTTTTGTCCGCAGTGAGACACAACACAGCAACAAGTGCACCGAGGTCCATACACTGTGGCTGTGTATTACACAGTCATATCCCGGATATGACTATTATCCGGGGTACAGTACACTGCACTCCAGTCTCTCCCACATTACTATGGGTCAACGCCGTTGACCCACAGTGATGTGGGAGAAAAGCTGGCATGAGCACGAGCGCAATGGGACGTTTTGTGCATCAGCTGAGCGTGTGTGGCCTCCTGTAACGGGGAGTCTCCGTGGAAGGATTACGGCTGAATTCTCACACACAGTATATAATGGCTGTAGACTCTGCACGCCACTGCGGCAGTGGATCCATTGCGACTACGTTGGAGTTTAGCTGCTCGCATCACCTCGGATGTTCCATATCCAGACATCCGGTTTTCGTGAGCTGTTCGTACTTATACGAGTTTGTGTGGTACGCTACCGCGCACCTGTACAGATCCACTCCTCTCAAGTACGGAAAACGCCATCGTCCCGCTCGGTCAGCGAAAGGCAACTTGGCCGACGACCAACGAGGTGAGGCGTCCGCGGCGGCGGCTCTGTATGCGTCCGCAGGTCGGATAGCTGACGCAGCAGACCGTTCCTTTCTCCACCAGAAGGCCCGGCCGCCCACTGCATCCCACCATGAGCGACGAGATCGCGAATTTCTTCCCACAGGTCGCCGCGCAAGTCGACGCAGTCTGTGTAGGCCCAATGCTCAACGAGTTTTTCTTGATCTGTATAGACGATTGCGCCGCCCGTGCCGCTCTCCAAGGAGCTCGAGGCGCTGCACGACTTTCTCTCCCACCAGCACGTCCATGCCTCGAGCGACCGCGAGCTGAACGGTGCGTAGAAGAAGTGCTGCGCACACGAGATCTGCGGACGACTTGGTCGGACGACTGAGTGGGTTGCTGCCCTGCGGATGCGATCACTACTGTAGAACTCGCGCAGATGAGTGAGAAGCAACTGGAGGCCAAGATCCGTGAGCTCGAGAACTGGAACTTCCGCCTGAACCTCGACGAAGGTAGGAGAGCGGAGACCGCGCTGGGATTACCTGTTCAAAGAGGCAGACGCTGAAGCGTTGGGATTGCGTGTGTGTAGCGAAGGAGATCCAAGCGGGTATCCACATGGGCATTCTCCACGACGCGGCGTCCCAGTCGGCAGACACGCCACAGCGAGCTGCGTAAGCTGCGTAATGTATCGTGCAACGTGGACCATCCGGACACCCGCGTTTTGACTCTCTCTCTCTCTCTCTCTTCTTCGCTTGCGTGGATCGTCCCTCCGCGTGCGGTTGCAATGGCGATGGCATTGTATTAACCGTCACCAGCATTTCATAAAGTATTCATCGCCTCCCCAGACAGCACTCGACCGACGGCTCCATGGCCACTCATCCACGTTGTGTTGATGCAGGCGGACCGGCCGTCAATTGACAGCTCACGCCTGCCGGCTTGCGTTCGGAAACGCCTTGCGATGGGAAGCAGAGAAAACGAAGGCGGTCTCGATACGTGCACGGCGAGCGGGTACTGCACTGCTTTTGTGTGGACGGTCTCGACGGGTAGTAGATGGCTACACTCGCCACGTTGGTCCATGAGATGTGGCCGCTCGCTGACAGTCGACCATTCAACAATTGCCCAAAACGGACACACCACCAGCACGCGACAAGAGGCGACCTCTCCGTCTCCATCGACTCGGTCGCAACCTCGCTCCGTCGCCTCTTTCTCTCACAGCCACGCACATGCAGACGAGCGACGCGCTCGCGGAGAGGCCGCGCACGATCCTTAGCGAGGACCATAAGGGGGGTTCGCCGTCGGCGGCATAGTTTCGTACTTAGTGGGGTGCGTACTGTCCACTTCGTGATTTAGTCCACAATACCACATACATGGGGACCCAATTGAGCTTCTCGCGGAAGAACGTTTGTGTCCCGTGCATGGCACGCGGCTAGCGGCCGTTCCCTCCACGCGTGCGTCTATACGTCTCTCTGCTCAGAGACTTCCGACTGTACGTGACATGCCAACGAGCGTCCTCGCGTCGCCGTCGCCGCGGTCCGTGGCTGGCACGCCGCGCGCCGCCGGCGGTCGGCGGCTGCGCAAGCAGTGCACGGCACCCGACTGCGGCAAGGTGGACGCCGGCGGCGGCTTCTGCGTGGCCCACGGCGGCGGCAAGAAGTGCTCGTTCTCGGGATGCGAGAAAGGGTACCAGACCGGCGGCTTCTGCAGGCAGCACGGCGGTGGCGCGCGGTGCCAGGTCGAAGGCTGTGGCAAGGTGGACGCCGGCAGGGGCCTGTGCCGCGCCCACGGCGGCGGCAAGCGGTGCCAAGTGGACGGCTGCACCAAGGCAGACGTCGGCGGAGGGTTCTGCACGGCCCATGGTGGCGGCAAGCGGTGCGCCGAGCCGGGATGCACCAAGATTGACCAGGGAGGCGGCAAGTGTCGGGCCCACGGAGGAGCGAGGCGGTGCCGCAAAGCCGGCTGCGGCCAACCAGCGCGAGGCGCGAGCGGGCTGTGCAGCGACCACGGAGGCGCACAGCTGTGCGCGACGCCCAGTTGCCGGCGGCTCGCCAAGGCGGACGGCAGCAAGCTCTGCACGGGATGCGTGAAGGGCCAAGTGAAGACCGAGGACGATGAGGAGCACGACGACGAGGACAGTGGAGAACACAAAGCCGGCATGCCGTCGTTCGCGGCCATGCTCGCGCGGAATTCGCCCCAGTTTGAGTACATCCCGCCGACGCCGTCGACGGCGATGAGCGGCATGGAGCCGTTCCACGCGTTCGTGCAGGCCGCCGAGGCCGTGGAGATGGCGTCGTCGCGCAGCGGCGGGCTCCACTTCGATTCGCCATCGGCAGAGTTCATCGGAGCGGAGCAGCCAGCGGCTGCTGCAGTTCGAGCCGGCGACGAAGCGGATCCAGACGCGGCCGTGCTGAATATGGGGAGCTGCCTGGACAATGGGTGTTCGAAGGGCTTTGGTGGACGCTGCAACTGCAAGGTCGGGTGCACGTGCTGCTCGCGCGCGCGTGCGGCCGAGCGGGCGAACGGAACGCCGAGGGAGGCCACGACGGCAGGTGCTTCAGCCGCAGCGGAAGCCTCTTCGTCATCATCTTCGTCGCCGTCTCCGCCTGTCGTATCATTCTTGCCACTGAAGCGCATCGTCGTCCACATCCACGAAAGTCGCGTCCCTCTCGCCGTCGTGAAATCCATGCTCAAAGGGATCGCGGGCGTACGAAGCGTCCACCGCAGCTCACTTGAGCACCGCACCTCCACCGACGAGACCTCGATGGACGCAACCGAATCTCCCTTAAAGCTCGTTCTGCGCTGTGATCCCGGTTTCGACGAAGCCTCCGTTGAGCGCCTGCTGGCTTCAGTGGGGCTCCACACCCGCGTGGAGGCAACGTCCACCGTCGACTGGCCACTCAAAGAGATCGTGCTCAAGGTCGCCGACATGATGTGTCCGGGCAACTGCGGGCGCACCGTGATGACCGTGATGCAGCAAGTGCGCAGCGTCCACATCGCGCACCTCGCGTTCGACGAGCGGTGCGTGATCGCGCGTGGAGAGATGAGCAACCGCGAGCTCTGTGACGCCGTCGACGCCATCGGCTTTGAGCCCGTCGTGGTGGTCGAGATGCCGCTGCCCAAGCGGTTCAAGCTGCGCGTCAACGACTTTGCCAGCGTCCACATGATGGGCCACCGCCTCCGCGAGCTGCTGCTGGACATCGAGGGCGTCGAGAGCGTGGTGCTCATGGTCGAACGGGCCGAAGTGTTCGTGGAAGGCACACTCGAGGACGCAGGCGTTCTCCTCCAGGCAGCGCACGCCAACCAGATCATGATGGTCGAGGTTCCCGACGACACCAGCTTCCCACAGGCGTCGCCGTTCGACCCCACGACCGTGGGCAGGCCGTGCCGCGAACGAGCCAAGTCGGGAGGCGGCGGCCGAGGAGAAGAAGAGGGAGAGGAGCATGTCTGCGATGTCAAGGTCTGTCCTCGCAACGGCTGCGAGCAGTACATGGTGACGGTCGCGCACACGGCGGCGCTCGCCGTCGGGTGGTCCGTTCCAGGGTGTGCCATGGGCTGGGGCGGCGAGTGTACGTGCGGCGAGTCGTGCAAGTGCAAGGGCTGTCCACAGCACAATCCAGCGTCATGATTTTACGATAACGAATTCTCACACGTTGCGCCGCCACGTTGGCACGGCGCGAGGCGCGATCGGGATGTGGCCAAAGCTCTTGATCTTGACGTCCGAGATCATGCCCGCGCCGGGGAAGTATGCGTCGTGGGCGCCCTGTCGCTGCCGCTCCTTCTCTTTTCCCTTCAGTTCGAGCTTCGTCTGGAGGCGAGCCTCAAAGGCTTTCGTCGGCTTCAGCAGCGTGTTGTCTCGCGAGGGTGGAGATCCCTCGGTATCCGTCGGCGAGGCTGCCGACGCGGATGCCGACGGCTTCCTCCGTGTGGCCGATTTCGGGCGATCTGGGAGCTCTTGCTGCTTCTGGCGACGCTCCTCCATTATCTGCAGCTGAGCTCGCTTGGTTTTGGCTTGCTCGATCGCCTTTCTCGACCGCTCCCGCAGTTCTTCGTTGGATCCCTAACACGGTAACATCATAACCACCCGTCAACAACATGATCTTCTGTGGTGGCTGTGTTTTTGAAGCGTACCAGTGGTGATTGCGATCCCGGCGGAGCAGGCCCAGCCGACTTCCCACGGCCACGAAGAATGGCGGTTTCTTGCTCCTTCTGAAGCTTGTACAGCATGATTTGCTGTTTCTTCTCGATCAGCTCTTGGCGCTTCTGCAATTTTTGAAGTGTAAGTGAACGATGTGTGCAACTCGCCTCAGCAGCAGCCTACCTTTGCCTCCATTGCCTCTCGCTGTGCCCGCTGCTCTTGCTCTTCCTCTTGCTTCTCAATTGCGCGCCGTTCCTTCTCCTCACGCCACGCATCCAGCTGCCGAGCCCGTTGCTCTCGCTCTTTGGTCTCCAGCTCTCTTCGCTTCGCTGTGTCTGCGGCGCGAGCTTGGGCATCAACCTGTTCTGCTCCTCTCTTACCGGGAGAAGGCACCGCATCTGCCGGCTCAGCCTCCACCTCCTGCAGCCCCTGCTGGATAAGCTGCTGCCGCTGCGACTCTTTGCATTGCTTCCACCGCTGGATCGCGCCCTTTTTCTCTTGGATGAGGCGTAGGTGGCCCAAATACCAGTCGAAATGGTTGCGCACAGCGTTCTCCGTCTTGGTCACGACTGCCTTCACACACTTGGCCATGAATCGCGCCACGAGGGTCTCGTACTCCGGCTCACTCCTGCCTTCGCGTTCCGCCTGATTAGAGCCCACGTTTGGAATATGGTTCGCCAGGAGAACCTCATCCGTGAGTCCACTCTTGAGCAGCGTCGACGTGAACACTGCATGCTCGCGGTCGTCCCACCCACCCTTCAACCCGCCCGACTTCAGAATCTGGTTGTTCAGCAGGCGCACTCGCTTGACGAGATCCACTTCATTTCCACCGTTGTCGCCAGTCCCGCCGTCGGAACTTGCACTCAGCCGCCGAGCACCGAAATCCATGTCATCGTCATCCTCTCTCGACTTGGCTGGCTTCGAAGCCCCTCGTCGTTTCGTCGTGGACCCGCTTTTCGTGGTCTTCTCCACGTCAAGTTGTTCCCAGCCCTCCATCTTCGCCACGAACGCCGTGAGATCGCGCCCCAGCAGCGTCTCCTCCATCACGTACACGTCGAATTTCTCTCTCTGTGCGACTCGAAACTGGGCCAGCGACTGCTCGAACGCGTCCATTTCGTCCTGCAGATCTGTAATAAACGCGGTGCCATCCCGCATTTGGTGCACGCGGTGCATCACGTCGTCCGCTTGGCTTCGCAAGGCGTTGAGCTGCTGCTGCAGCTCCAGTGCGTCCTGGCGGCGCCGCTGGTCGCCGTTCTCCGCCTGCTTGTGGATCGCAAGCGTCGTCATTGTGGTTCCATCTTCGCATCCTTTCGATGCGGATCCACCACCTGCCGACGAGTAGAACGACTGCCACCACGCGCGGCACTCCTTCTCCAGCAGACCGACGCGCTGCGAGAACTGGAGCTGCTTCTCGATCCACTCGACTTCGTCGCGCGTCAGCTTCCGTCGCGACGCCGCCGAGGCGCCAGCGTGGCCACGTCTCCTCACAGTGGCGATCTGTTGGCGGAAGACATGCGTCGGTGGCGCGTGGGTCGCGGGGCGCGGTGACGTAGTACTAGATGCGGCCACAGCAGACTTGACAGCGACCTGCGTCGTCCGCGGCCGCTCCGCAGCGCTTCTCTCGGTCTGGATGCCGCCGCGGGCGTCACGGATCTTCTCCCGCAATCGTGCAGCCTGGGACGGCGTCTCTATGTCCACCGTGCGGCTCTCGATGATCGCTTCAACGGTACGCGAGGCGCGCGTCGAGTGGCCAAACACGGGTGGAATGACCGCTCCTGAGCGCGTCGGAGACCGCGGAGAGCCACCGTTTTCGGGGAGCAGATGCTGCTCATGGATGTGCTTCTCACTGACGAGCCGTAACTGCTGCAGGCGCCTCGCTTGTTGCCCGCCGAGCGCGATCGCCTCGCGCTGGCGCCGCATGAACGGCATGCTCGCCATCGAATTTTTTTCCACCTTGATCGTGTCGCTTTGCAAATTGAATGCCACTATGAGGTGCCACTATAATGAATGCTATTCTCGGATTGGCTAAAATCCCGGTCATGCTTCAACGTCTACTCGACTAGGTACGAAACCGATTTGAATGTTGCTTGGAGGAGTGCATGTATCGCATGATGTCGTGCGAATGTTGCATGAACTGGACCCAACACGCCGTGCCCAAGTTCCCCCCATTCGTTTTCGCCGCTTCACTCCCCAATTGTATCTGTCGTACAAAAGACAACGAGTCGACCCAAATATGGCCGCACGCGCGACGGGGAACGGCGTCCCCGCGGGCGCCCGCAGCGCCAACAACTTCAAGGAGGAGACCTTCGTGCTGCGCGCGACGCCGTCTATCAAGCGGTACAATATCGCGCGCTTTGACGTGCCGGAAGTGCCGAAATTCGGCACCTGCGCGCAGCCCGTGATGATGTACCGCGAACCGGAGAAGGTCATCGAGGACGACGAAGGCGAGAAGAAAGAGGAGGAGATCGGGTACAACCCGGCGCTGCGCAAGCGCCGCCGCCGCCGCCGCAAGGACACGCGCACGGCCAACTGGATCATCGAGGACAACGAAGCCAAGAACAAGTTTGTCGGCGCGTTTGAAGGCGGCCAGTCGTCGATGTATTGCCTGTTTGTGAAGAACCGCCACAATGACGAGTTCAGCGTGATCCCCGTGGAGCAGTGGTTCCGCTTCAAGAAGCCGCTGAGCTACCGCACGCTCACGCTCGAAGAGGCCGAGGATCTCAACAACGAGAAGAAGCGCGCGGTCGAGCGCTGGCTCATGAAGCACAAGATGTTTGCTGACGACAAGGACGGCGGCGGCGACGTCGTGGGCGGTCCGCGGCTGCGCACGGGTGCGGTCGGAGGTGGCGGAGGAGGAGGCGGCGGCGGAGGAGGAGCCGCAAAGAAGGGCGGCGAGGCCGGCGACGATATTTTTGAGGTCAAGGAGACCAAGCCCAAGCGCGCGGCGCCGCGTCCGAAGAAGGTCGAGACCGAGGCCACGGGCGAGGACGGTGGCGACTTTGACGAGAAGTTTGACGACGATGAGAGCGAGGCCGAGATCGACAATGACGACGCCAAGGTCGTCGAGTCGGACTCGGAGGAGGAGGAGATCGTCGAGGCCGACGCGACCGGCAAGCTCAACGAGACGGGCCAGGCAATGAAGGATCTGCTCAAGCGCGCGCAGAGCGGCGAGATGGACGCCGCGAACGACAAGGAAGGAGGCGACGCCGACGACGGATCGGACGACGAGTACTCGGCCCAGGACATGGAGAAGGTGCGTCGCGACCTCGGTGGCAACATCATCCGTGACCGCTCGGGCGCACCGATCATTGCGACCGACGAGACCGCTGGCGGCCCGGCCGATGCCGAGAAACCGGCTGAGGCAGCGGCTGGTACGACTGTGAAGCCAGAAAGCTCGACGTCGGCGGAGGCGACGACGGTCGGGAACAAGCGCAAGATCACGGACACGCCGGACCCGACGCCGTCCAAGCCGGCGAAGGTGCAGAACACGGCCGCGACGCGTCTCACGGAGGCGGGCGTGCAGCAAGAGCTGATGCGTTACGGTGGCCGTATGAAGAGTCGCGACCTGCTCAAGCGACTCAAGAAGCTGCTGGTCACGGACGACGACAAGGCCATGCTCAAGGACATTTTGCGCACGATCTGCGAAGTCGAGAAGGACGCGATCGAAGGCAACTTGTTTGTGCTCAAGTCGCAGTTCCGTTAGTTGAGAGGAACAAACGTGTCCATCGTGAAGCTCTCCCTCGGTGCCACTGCATGAATGCTTTTCCCGAATACCCACTGACATTCTAACAGCTCACAAATAATCACACGTACATTTCCATTTGATCAGCGAAGTACATCACATCGTAGACAAGCTCTGAAGCGAGCGGAGCCGCATAGCTGCGAAGTCGGCCTTGGGGAGATCGCTTCCCTCGACGCTGGATGCTGCTGCGGCTGGCTGAAAGATGTAGAACGTCTCGCCGCAGTCGTGCTCCACGGTGAAGCCACACCAGCACATCAACTCCGTGGCGACCGCCGTCTCCAACATACCCACGCTAGACGCGAAGAACTTGTTCGACGCACGGATTTTCTGGAACTTTGGATCGGTTGGCGACTTGATGATATTCTCTAGATACCGCGTCACTGTATAGCAAAAACAAAAAAAAACGCGCACACACACCAACGATAAGCTGGGGAGCTCTTCACGAGCGTCGAATCAAGTCCACTCACCGGCAGAGACGGCGGTCAACAGCTTGGAGGCATCAGCCGTCGCGATGATACGGCGCAATTCTTGGAGAGGGGTCGTCGACGCATCCGATGGCGTCTCCGCCACAAACACCACCGCGTCGACCAAGTGGTCACCGACGTCGAAATGGATCGCACGTATTTGAAGCAGCTGATCCGACGACGAAGGCAGTCGCACTTCAAAGTCGCCACCACCGTTCCCACCGCAGGTAACCTGGCGACCATGGCTTGTCTCCAAGCAAATGCTGTCTGTCCAAGCTCCCTTGCGACCAGAGAGCTTCGTGATGTACTCGCTTGGGAAAAGCACAAACTCAACCGTCGGTGAGTTCTTAGAGTTGTGCGCGTTGCGATTGCCAGTGAGTGGTCCTTCGAATAGGGTAGTGGCCCGGCTAGGTTGTGCTAGTTCATACACGAACTGGATGCCATCAAAGAAATCACGTCCCCACACTGCGAATCACCAGCACACCGTCAGCACCACGACATTCCACCTAGATATGCGGCAGAAGAGGAATAAACAAACTTACTGCGGACCCGAGCAACGCGAAAGCCAGACTGCAATTGGGCTTCGTGGAGATCGCACGGCTTGTCCGATCGAACTCCAGGAAACTTGTATGCTTGCAGCGCAGGCCAACATACGTAGCGTTTCTTCATCGCGTCATTGAATTTTTGCAACTCTTCATCGTCTTTGACGGGCAACACAGCGACGTGACTGATAACAGGCACCGTCCGAGTCCACGTAGCATGCGCGCTTGATGTCGAATGGGTAGACTTGAACGTTGCTGATGATATATCAAGACTAACCGAGAGTTTCTCGACGGGACCTCGAACAACGTCCTGCGAGTTGACGAACACGATGATCTCCCCTGACTTTGGATCCACCGAAACGGAGAAGTGGTAGTAAAGCCCAACGCGAAGCACGGTCGAGGATTTGGTGACAATTCCATTCAGGGCGCGAATCTCGACATGGAAATGACCGCGAGTGTTGCTCTCCGTCAAGCCGATGACAGAGGCGCCCGAATCACCACCAAACTGGACTGAGAACGATTCTTGGAGGTTGTCGCTGCAAACCTGGGAGTCGTCAAGTCGCACCAGCCACGAGACTGCAAATCTCTCTTGGCTGGAGAGGGGCACACTCAGTGATTGCCCTGATAGAAGCTGGACTCCACGCACAAGTTCTTCTTTGCCATTGGCTCCCGGAATGCGGAACGGCTTTCGCAGCGTCGCATTGGAGTGACCATGGTGATCGCGCCCCGACACATCGACTAGCACACCGGATTGTTCCTTTGTTTCCGAGTCTTGCAGCGGTAAATACGCCTCGACTTGCTGGGACAGAATGAAATCTTGAATGTCGCCAGAGGGTGAACAGAGCAACGTAGCCAAGCCGTGTCGCGAAAGATTCTGCGACTGGATAGTCCCAAACTTCTGCAGAGCTTGAGCCACACGA
>JAADVV010000645.1:0-13622 GCA_023335905.1 Pythium pyrilobum
ATGAGATTGAGTTGGTCTGTCGAATATGCAGGGCCGGCGCTCCCTCTAGGGATCCCTAGGGGAGTCGCGGACCTCACCCTACTACATGCATGTACGTGTCCTACGCCCTACGTTCTTTGGTCTTCTTCTGTTTATAACCTTCCTTTCCTTTTGTTCTCAATATGCACATATCCAACTCAAATGTCGCCGCCATGTTCGAGAACAAGGGGCGTCACCCTTGGTCCCGCTTCCGGACCATCCAGTCGGGTGACTGGATTCCTCGGTACGCGAGAGTGGGCGACGATTATGCTCTGCCGGCCTTCCTGGTGCATGACGTCACCGTTCTAGAAGGCCGGCGGGGCTTCGATCATTACAGCGATGCCTTCCGAGAGTGATTTCTTCAGGCCTTCTGGGATGGCTGTATCGCTCAGCCATGTCTGCGGCACCGGACCGGGCTTCTTGGGCTGTACATTGGCGATAGATCGTTCTGTCGTTCGAGCCACCTGGCCAGCATCCCCAAGGCATCCCCAAGACGGTCTCAATGTCCGTCTTGACGAGTGCCTCCTCGATCTCGGTCATCCACTTGGCTCGGGCGTCCGGCCGCGTCGTCCACTTGGTCCACCATTGCGGCTTGTCGAGCACCGCGCCGAGCGCTCGTAGCGCGTTCATATCGCGTCGGGAGCGAGGTCTGTCGGCCTTGTTCGCGTCCGTGATCGTGTAGCGACCGATCCTGAACGGCGGCGTCGGCAGCGATGTCGATGGAGACGCAATTATGGAACTGCAAGCAACAAAGGAACCGCCGAGAGTCCAAGCCTGACTCCTCAAGATCGCGAAAGATCCATGCACACTATTGGGAGTGATGGTATCGTGACCGACGGTCTCATGTCTGGCCCGTTCCCCTTAAGCTTCCCTTCCAGGTGCACCGTGACCGTTGAGGGGTTTTCCGCATTGTGCAGCTCACTGACGAAAGCCAGAGATACCCAGGTGCTATCGATGCACCATTCATTACCCAAAGACGAGGAACAGCAAGCCGAGTGTTGGTAGTGGCTTGGGTCAAGATATCGTTGACGCCGCTGTCGTGAGGTCTACTTCGTCGCCTGTGCTCGACACGGTGTCGCTCTGGACTCCGGATTCCGCTTGAGGCGGAGAGTTTATTAATGAGCAAAGCTTAAGAGATGAAAATGCAGGAGTCTAGACTACGAGCTCTACCATCGGACGCTCTCCTTCTAGACTGCGATCATGAACAGCAGCACGCATGCAGCAAGCATGCGACCAGTAGAAACACAACAACACACCAGGCACGAGGCAGCACTCCAACCGAGCTGCTCTGCTACACCTCGCCACGCGCTCGGCACGTGCTGCACCTTCCGTGCACGCACCACTACTGCGATCTTCACCTTGATTGGGCGGAGGCAGATCATCACACGACATGATCCCACGACACACGGTCCGCCTCGAACTCCACTCGTGTGAGGCACCGGCACTTCCGTTCTTCGCATTGGCTGTCGGCTGCCGCTTGTGACGACTTGATATGTCATTGAAGACGACTCTCACGCTGGCATTTGGCGACGCGGCAACACTGCTCGTTCACTGTCCACTGCTGGAGTTTCTTGGTCTGGAGAACGTGAATCTCGGCTCGATGGACGTGTTCACCAACGCCTACGAGCATGATGGTTGCCGAATACAAGTTCTCTCGCTATGTAACTCGTTCGTGGACTCGGACAGCATGGAACGCTTCGCCTAGTCGCTTGGAGATCGATCTAGTTACCGCCACCCACACGCTTCGCGAGTTCCGGTTCATGTAAGAGATCGACAATCCCGAGACTGGGGCCTGGCCAGCAATCATCAGCGACGCAGCCACCGCGACAGTGAACGCTGCGCTGCAGTACAACCAAGCACTCGTGATGCTCGATCTCGGTCTCGTCGAGGACGTCTACAGGAGGCACGTGGCGGCACTGGTCCACCACGACCATGGACTGGCTGGGGACCGATTAAGTATGCGTCCCTGTACGCGTTCGTACACGAACCGTCGAGACGCAAGCGGTCGAAGACCACTGATTCCGTCCAGCCACCGACGGAAGCTGGTCACTCATGTCCGGAGTTTCCTTCGTCCCGTGCGGGATCGCTGCGTCAACATCATTCGAGTGCCTCGCGAGTCGAGTCGAACTGCGACAACAGGCAGCGATGCACCATTGGTGAGTGATGGTCTTCTGACGGATGTCCGTGGCAAACGGAGTGATGGTCTGCCAATCGACGGTCTCAGTTACGTACCTACAGTTACCCACGGTCTCAGTGTCTGTGTTCCTTTCGCACACTGTGGACTGGGCTGGACTGGTCGTTTATCGCGCGATGGCGCAATGCGCTGCGCTTCAAGTACGAGGACTGCGAGGAGCTCAAGGTCGGCTCGATGCCCAACCGGCTCGAGTATCTGCGCGTGCATCTCGGAGTGAAGTACTCGGAGAACGCAGTACACGAGTGGACACGCGGCGAGATCCGGACGCAGCGCGAGGCCCTCGAGCTCATCGGTTTGGCGCTGCATTACGATCCACGACTGTGCTGCGACTTTCTGCACCCGCTGACGTGGGACAAGAGCGTCGTGCGCGATTCGTTCCAGTACGACGGCGAGTCGAGTAGGGATCCCAATATCCTTATGTCACTGCATGGAGAGCACCACCGCGACTGGGAAGAAGACTACAGAGACGCCCACGAAATGTTTGCGGAGCTCAGATCGACCCAGCTCAGCCAGAGCTTCCACACCGCCAAGAAAAAGACCAAGACAATGACTGGTACTCTCTAGGAGAGCGAGCATCGAATCCCACTGATGCTCTTACTGTTGCCGACATGGCAAGAGTTTGACGAGACGCTGTGGGTCACACGAACGCGACATTTGGTGGACGCCTTAGGAGACCGCGGGGATTCGCCGTTTCGACTACAAAACTTGACGATATACCTGTGGCACGTGCCGCTCAAGAAGAGGTTTGTGGATTTGCTGGTGGAGATCCGGCTAGCCGAGATATGTGTTGAGGATTTGGCCATTCCTCTCGGTGGGTCCGATTCCGCGACCAAAGGGGCCACACTAAATCTCGCCACTGGCTGCACTCGAAATGGAAATGCTGGTCGAAGATTCGACTCGCTTGGCGTGTGCGAAACGGCAGTGATGATTTTCCAGCACTGTGTAGCTCGGTGGCCAAAGCAAGGAGTTTCCAAGAGCTGGCTGTATTCGACAGCTTCCCGATTGATGCAATGCGACGAGCTACGACTTGGCAGTGGTTCGGGTACGCCATGTCTAACCAGTTCCACTTGTCTTCTGTGCGGCGACTGCATCTTAATATCCAGTCACTTCGATGCCAAGACGTGGTCAACTTCTTAGGGCAGAATGCGTCGGAACTCGACCCAGATACGCGGCCACCGCGACCAAGCCAGATCGAATCAAGAAGCTGGCGATCGGTCCGACTTCAAAGACGTGCGAGTTTACTCCTAGCGGATGGTAGTCACCGTCAGCTCTTCGAGCTGGGGCTCAGCAACCGCGAGATGTTTCTCGTTCTCGACGAAGACGGCGAAGTTGAACCAGTAATCCGCGTGCTCGTGCCTGGTTTCGGGATCTGCACTGCTTCGTGCCAAGACATCACGGACGCGATGGTAGTGAGGCCGCGAATGGTTCCATCAGCTATGCTCGAGATGGTCCGCTTCGAATTCCAGTTGTGCGAGGGGCCGGCACTTCCGCTTTTCGTGTCTGTGGTCGGTTCACATATATTGCGACTGCACAGTACGCTGAAGACGGGGCTGACTCTTGCAAAAGACGACGCCGCGTCACTTCTCACTGGCTGTCCGCTCCTCCAGTTTCTCGCGGTGGAACAAGTGAGCTTTGGCTCGATGGACGTATCTACCAACGCGTACGAATACGGAATTTGCCGTATCCGAGTGCTTTCTCTGCTAGGTTCGAACGTGGACTCTGGCAGCATGGAGCGGTTCGCGTCCACATTTCAAGACCCAACAAGCTCCGTCGCCCAGAACCTTCGCGAGTTCCGATTCATGTACGAGAGCGACGATTTAGAGTCCGGCGGGTGTCCGGCAATCATCACTGACGCGGCCGCGTCAGCATTCGACGCTGCGTTGCTGAACAGTCCGACGCTCACCATGCTCGATCTCGGTTTCGTCGAGGACGTGTACGTGAAACACGCACAGAATCTGTTGCGATATGACCACGAAGTCGTATCCCCGCGATGGAAGGGAATGAAACCCGCGTTCCTTAGCGTCTTCGCGAACAAACCATCGAGAAGAAAGCGGTCAAAGCGCGCGTGGAGGCCGCACTTTCCCGCTGTCAGCCGTCCGATACTGATCGCGCACATCGTGAGCTTTGTTTGTCCCGTGTGGAACCACACAATTTCCATCATCCTCGTACCGCGCGCTCCAGGCCCAGAGACAAGCAGCGAAAGCAGTAGCGACAGCGAGGACAGCGACGAAAGCGACGATAGGGACGATAGGGGAGAGACTGAGATGCTGTCGTGCGCGCAGTCTCTGCTGGTGTATTCGCAGGTGGCCACGGTCTCTTCGTCCGATGATAGTCCCACAGAAGAAGTCCTCCACTAGTAGCCAAAGATTTGTTCGGGTGGAGTCCGCAACGTACGGACACCACATAAATCCTGCAGTAGACTCGTGACTGGTTTGCTGTTCGAGACGACGCGACTCAGATCACTTGCAGACCTGATACTATGGACACTGCCTGAGTCCATCAGACTTCATCTCAGCCATCAAGTGGGGATCCACAGTCTCAGATAGGCAGCGACAATCGATGCCGCAGTCTCTGCGCACCGCGGCCGCCGCGCGCTGGGCGTTCCTGCGCGCCTGGCTCACGGAGCTGCAGGAGCATCTCTACTACAACGAGCGCGAGGAGCTCGACTGCCGGTCGCTGCACAGCCAGCTCAAGACGCTCTGCGTCTTCGTGCCGTGGCCGCCCGAGGCGACCGACGAGTACCGGCGGCACATCCTTCAGCTCCGGGAGGCCGTCGAGCTCGTCGGGCTCATGCTTCAGCTGGATAGAGACGCGTGGCGGCTCGTTCGGCAGAAGAACAACGTCGCGCTCCAGGAGTTTGACCCGACGGACTACGACGCGTGCGACCTCACGCCGCGGTTCCTCTTCAAGGCCTACTCGCGGTGGAACGTCGGCGGCGACAGCGTCGAGTCTATGGCCGAGTGCAAGAGGTTGCTGGTGGAGACGAACATGTCGAGCTTCAGTTACGGTTACGAAGACGCGCGGCGCCGGATTGTGGAGATGGACGTGCACAGGAAGCTCGCCGGGTACAGGCTGCCGATCGCGATCGTCTTCGGACCGAAGCCCATGAAGGCGAAGCTCATCACCAAGTACATCAAGCAGGCGAAAGAGCTCGTGGCGGGTGTCTGCGCACTGAGCCGCCGCACCGGCGAAGATGCGGAGACCCCGAAATATCCGTTCGAGCTCAAAGAGGTCGTTTTCCATCCGTGGGATTTCCGGATAGCGCAGGACCAAGGCGGCAACGACGTGACGACTTTCGCGGACACCGTGCTCAGCGAGGGCGTGCCCATTCCAGAGGTCGCGGTCAAGCTCGTCGATCTCGAGCCGGTCGCGCTGGGCGAGTTTCTGCTCACGGTTTGTCACTCGTATGAGGATCGCACGGCGACGGTCAAGGCGCTGATGCTGACCAATAACACGCTGTCCAGCTTCGTCGCGACGTGCTCAGCCCTCGTGAACTCGACGACGCTGTCCAGACTGCAGTTGTACTCTGCGTTTGATGGAGAGGACAGCACGCACCGTGAGGAACGATGGAAGTGGGTCGCGTTCGCGCTGTGTAGCTGCGTCTCGGAGACTTCGGTGCAAGAACTCTACATCGATGAAGCGCGGTTGGTGTTGAGCGAGATGAACGCTCTCAAGCAAGTCGCAGAGTCGCCGCATCCGATCCAAGAGTTCCAGCAGAACGAACTGGGCGAGAAGAATGCTGATGGCAATGCCAGTGGCAGCGACGGCGAGCAGAGCGACGGCGACGAGGAGAAGACGAGGAAGTACGACCCAGTCGATCGCACCGTTCGCGTCGCGGCAGACGCCAAGATCCGCTTCCACGCCAACGAAGATCGCGGGCACACGTTGGACGACCTCTCACTGTCGCAGTCCGAGTTCTTTCCCATGTTGGCGGACGACACTGGGTCCGAGTGGATGGAGGTGCTTGCTCCGGCGTACGGGCGTGTGCTCGTGCCCTGCGCATCTATCGTAGACGTCGGCGTCGTTGACTACGAGGCGAGTGGATCTCGCTGCAGCCGCCTCACAGAGCTGCACCTCTCGTTTGACAGCTGCGAGAAAGGCGCGCTCGCGACGCTCATCGAGACGGTTGGCGCGTCGCTCGAGGCGCTCAACATCGACGCCAAGGACTCGCGGTTAGTCACCGTGGCGGACATTCGTGCCATCGTGGACTCGTGTCCCAACCTGAAGATGTTGTGCATCCGTCGCGCCAAGATCGAGTCTATCCTGGTGTTTCTGCAAGCGTACGAGCAGAACCGGTGCCGCATCTCCACGCTCGCGCTGTGGAACGTGGACGTGAGCAACGCGAGCCTCTGCCGCTTCGCGACGGCGCTCGCGGACCCGACCCACGCGATGACCAGGACGCTGACCGAGTTCCGGTACGTGTACGACGACCTGGGCTGCCCGGGGGATTTCGCGCGGCCCGACAAGAAGGGCATCCGGCTCTTTCTCGACATGCTCGCGAAGAACACGACGCTCACGTTCTTCGAGATCGGACTGAGCGACCGCGATCTGGAACAGTTTGGGCCGCTCTTCCGCGCTCGCGACGCGCAGCTTGTCGTTTCCCACCCGTCGGACTGTTCTCCACCGACAAAGCTCGCGCTGCTCAGTTGTGTTCGCATCGTCAACGGCCAGCGGTACAAGCGGCTGAAGCGGTCACACGACGAGTCAGGGAGACCGGCGCTGACGAGGCGGCTCGTGGAGTCGATTTTCCAGTTCGCGAGACGGCGTGTGCTGCGTGTCGTGTCGGTGACGGAGATCGTGGACCAGAGCAACGCACGGTCCGTCATCATGTAACGAGATCAAAGAACGCAAACGTGGGAGGGTTATTTATCATCCAAAGCATCAACGTCTCGACGGCTTGGCAGCTTGACACACTGGTATGGTGGTGTGCTTAGTACACGGCGATCTTGCGGCCGTTGAGCGCCTGCACGGGTCGAGAGTTCTTGCCAGCGTTGGACGCCGCCACGCGCGGGAGCTCGGTCTGGAGCTTCTTAAAGTCGGCCGTCTTGACGTAGAGCGGCGTCTCGACGACCCACCAGTCGACGTTCTCCTCGCACGCTGGCGTGGTGAGGCTGCCCTGGTAGTTGAAGACGCGGCCGTTGGTAGTGCGGTCCGTGATGAGCGAGTAGAACGAGCCGCTATCATACAACAACCAATGATCGTGAGCAATCGCGAGGCAACACACTTGCACGAGTCACTCACAGGTTGGCGGTGATGGTGCTGTTGGCCTTGATGCCTGTCCAGAAGTTGGCCACGTAGGTCTTTGTCGGCAGGAAGTCGTTCACGCGAAGGATGAGGCTGACCACGGCAGTCTTGCCGTTGGATCCCTTGTGGATGAACTGCAGCTCACCATCGCGCACCTCACCGTTGATCGAGTGCTCGGCCGGCACGCGCAGCTTGGTGGCCGACAGAGCGTACGCCTTCCCGTTGAGCGACACACCACACGAGCCTGTCATCACGTAGAGATTCCAAGAGACCGTGAGAGACCACAAGAGACTGGCAACAACACCCTGAGTAGAAGCTACGCACCGCCCTGCACGGTCGCCGTGAAGGCGTCATACTCCTGGCTGATTTTGTAACTGGAACAACTACCCGTGAATATGAGCGGCGCCGTGACCTTGGTCGAGTCCGCGACGGTGATGTCAATGGGCGACTGGCTCTTGCTGGCGCCGCACACTGGGTACTTGGCGGCCCACTCGGCCGGGCTGGCGTAGCTCCAGTCGTTGGCGGCGTGGACAGGAGTGGAGGCAAGACAGGCGACCGAGACGGCGATGGAGGCGACGATAGTGGAGAACTTCATGGTTGTTGTAAGGGGCTTGGAGGGTCGAGGAGGAGGCTTGTCGACTTGCGAAGGACGAGGAAGATTGAGGAGTAAGTGAATAGGCCGAGGGGAACAAGATCGAGGTTGTCGCCGGACACAGAGGAGGGCCTCCGTCCTCCGTGGGCGCGTGGCGAGCACTGTGCGTATTCTTGGAAAGCGAGGGTGCTCATCTCGCGGCTCAGCGGTCGCTTGTGTGGGACGGCAGGTTCGAGATCTGAGTATAGCAACGCCTGTCACTGGTGAGTGGTCCCGTTCTGGTTATGTACAGTCTGATAGTCTCCCAATGGCCAGCGACTTTCACATGTACGAATGGAGGGTTTTGATTGGCGGTTCAGAAACAAATCGATTACTGCATCACACTGACGAACACTGAAAATTGGCAAGAGAGCCATTTATTGGACAATATTCATTCGCTTTCGCCAGCCTGCAAAATCTGGATACAGTCAACCCCGTACCCAGAAGAACGCATTTAAAATTATGCACCGTTAAAATCATAGCTTTATGCACCGTTAAAATCATAGGTACAATGTCATATATATCGTTTAGCCCAATGTAGTAAGCTTATAAACTGTCAAGATGGATAGGTAGTACAGTGATAATTTGACTATACCAGTCGATTTTCACCGAATCAACTTCCGAACAGTCAAGCGATCTTGTGACGATACTCGAGCTCCACATGATTAACTGTAAATCGCTTTTGATTAGATGAAATCGCCATTCTAAGGAGTGCTCTTATTTGAATAGGAAGGAACACTCCTGAATCGGAGACAGTCAGACGTGAGCTCACGCGTTGAGCAGCGACGTCTGTCTCCTTGCACGACAGAACCTCGTGATGTGCCTTGGCTGGTCGTGCCGCTTCCCCATCAGTCACCAGTTCCGTGAACACGGCCGCTCAGACTTTTGGCCCCTGTGAAGATTACTGTAACCTTCTGTGTGGGGGGGCGTGCTGTTTTCTCGCCCCCTGCGTGCTCACACGGCTGTGATTGAGTTAGTGTGTTGAATGAGCAGTGTTAGTAAAATAGAACTCGATCAACGCCACGCCAGTACGGTGCGCCATGAGTTCGCCGTACAGTGTACAAGGCGATGGCGTAGGTTGGTACTTCGAAGTACAGTAAAACACCCACCCACTAAGCAATGCGTTTCTGCGGGAGGCCTAGTCTTAAAGCCGCGCAAGGCTAGGTGAGTGGTCGCCCCAGTGGCGTGCCTTCTGCCCGGTCAGCAAACACTGACCACCCACCACGAAGACAGTGGCGCCCACATTAAACACGGCTGGGGTCGCAGAATTCCCACTTCTACTTTGCACGCTGGCTTCATCTTGTTTCGTCTTTTGGTTCCTAACGCGTTCGTATCCACCTCCCGTCAGTGTCAACGGATTGCTGCTACCAACGCGTTAGGAACAAAGTCTGTGAGTGTACGTCACCAGGCCAGACCTCGATATGACCCATCCCGTACGGCAAATGACTGGGCAGCGCGACGACGCGCGCTGGCGCGTGCTCGCTCCCTTCCTGGCGCCGCTGCGCGGGCTGCTGTCTCTGGACGTGCGCATCCGCGAGGGACACGTGCAGAGCGACTGTGCCGGGCTCGTCCTCGCGCTCCCCGTGGAGAGCTCCGACGAGGAGCTACGCCGGCTGCGCGCGGCGCTCGATCTGCTCCACGCGCTGTGGCGCGTCGACCCGCGCGCGTGGCGCCGCGCGGTCGCCAAGGGCGTCGGCGTGCGCATCCCCAACTCCATTGTGCTGCTGGACCCAGAAGTGGAAACCCCGAGTGTCGTGGTCAGTCTCAAGCACGACAAGTTCGCTTGGCAGGTGGACGACGACCGGTGGCGCGGGCTGCTCTGTCCGTGTGTGCAGCTCTCGGAGGCCGAGTACAACGCCAAGCGGTCGCTGCTCGCATCGTACGCAGGGCAGAAAGCGGCCATGGACAGAAAGCCGGTCCCGTTGAGGTTGCAGTTCTTGGTGTTTGGCATGGCAACCATCGAGGTCGAGGCGTACCTGGCGAACGTCATCGCAATGGTCACCGCTGTTCACGACGATCAACAGCCCGCAGACTTCAGTGTGGATGCCAGCGACTGTACGTGCTTTGACTTACAGTCCGTGGAGTTGGACATCTCGCCGTACGAGATCTCGTCGGGCATCGCGCGGCAACTGCGGAGTCTCCACGCGCTCGGGCTTCCCATCCATCAGCTGAATTTGCGGCTCTGCGAGATCGACTCTGCCGGCGAACACATGCCACCTTCTGAAATGGACGAACTCATGATCACGCTCGTGCCGCCCTTCGTTAAAGAAGCGTTTGGTGTGGCGCCGACGGACTTCACTCTCGAGACGCTCGTGGCCACACGCGCCGACCTCGCGCAGTTCGAGTCGCTCTGCTCCGCGATCCAGCGCACCCACGCTGTGAAGAACCTGCAGCTACAGAACGTGTTCACGTTTGACACTCCGGTAGAACGGCATCTCAAGTGGCAGTGGCTAGCACGCGCTCTATTCCTGCCCGAGTCGTCGACCTCCATCAAGCATCTCTCGATCAACCAGACCGAGTTCGAGATCAACGACGTCAGCGCGGTCTACAGTGCGCTCGGCGGTTCGACAAGTTCAGTCGCCGCCGACTTGCCGGAACGGTATCATGCTTTGGACTCGCTCGCGATTGCCTCCGAGGCTTCGCAGGCCGAGTCGGTGGAGTCGATTTCGCTGCTCATTGCGCAGATCGGCCAGAGTCTGCGCTGCCTCTCCATCTACCTCTGGATGGGCGCGTTAAACTCGCTATCCCTGCGGCTGAGCCTGTCATCGTGTCCGAATCTGGTGTTCCTTGACCTCTCCAGTGTGGAGATCGATTCCATGGACATGTTTCTCGACGCGTACGAGCACCACGCGTGCCAGATCCGTTCGCTCGCTTTCCACAACGTGGAGATCCCCAATGCCAGCGTCACAGCGTTCGCTCTCGCGCTCACAAACTCGCAAAAACGAGCGGCCCATGTCGTACGAGAGCTGTGTCTCGACTCAGTTGGCGAAGGCAACGTCCTCGACCGATCCAGCCTCGACGCGTTCCTCACGGTGCTCGAGACGAACTCCAAGATTGAGTATCTCGAGTTGCGCATCGAAACTCCTCTACTCTCCGAGTATCGACCTCGTTTCCAGCTGCACCACCAATCGTGGGGCCCCGGCGTCGCCGAGCTGCTGCCGATGGCGTGCAAGATCGCGTTCCTCAGCGTCTGCCGACCACACCAGAACGACGGAAGATCTGCCGCCGCCACCGTGGAGACCTCCGTGCACCGACTCGACGACCGCGTTCTCTCCACCGTCTTCGCGTTCGCCGCCGCCCGCGTGCGTCGAAGCATCTACGTTGACGAACCGTAGAGAAACCGTCGAGAAAGATGAGTACGAGCGACCTGTAACAGCACTCAACCACTTTCGCGAATGGATCGCTTCACATGTGAGACCGTCCAAGATGATTATGCACCAGGTGATCCATTCGGTTGCGGACCAACCAACACGCCTCAGTGGCTGGCCCTTGGACGCCCGCGAGCTTTCGCCGCGCCATTTCGATGGAAGGAATCGTCATGACATGGATACACTTCGTACACGCGCGAACCAATGAGCGGCCACGAACGGCTGATTGCGGGCACCAGCGGGAGACGAGTCGTGCGTGGCTCGTTGCCCATAATCAGCCGCCCCATGGATGGCAACGTTGGTCAGCAGTTGTGTCACGAGGCTTCATCATCGAGGAAGATCTTCTCGCGCCTTTTGAATGGGACGAGAAGCCCACAGGTCCACTCGCTGCACGCATTCGCGAATTGGCTGCGTGACGGAGAAGCGCCGAACCAAACAATGGACGCCAAATGGAGACTGCTGGACCCGTGGTGCCGCGAGCTCCGCGGCGTTCTCGAGGCGGTTCCAGCGACGGAAGGGAGTGCGCCGCCGCAGTATCGGCGAGGAAAACGCCTGGAGGACGCGTGGGAGTTGCGCGTGGTGCTGCCTCGCGAGTCCGGTTTCACGCTGCGCCGACGGCAGACGCAGCAGCCGGATCAGCAGCGCCACCCGAAGCTGCAGGCTATCCGGGAGGCGCTCGATCTGCTGTGGGTAGTGGGTCGAGCAGACGAGAAGACGTGGACGTCGATACTCGTGCACCGCTGCGGCGTCGGAGGATTCGACGTGCCGACGTGGACGGACGACGCGCGGATCCTGCCAGTACTCAAGCTGCAGCCACACCACGTCGACACCATTGACGATGTCGTCGACGTGATGGACCAGGTCCAGTTTCTCATGGTGGGCATGAAGGACGAAGCGCTTCGCAGTGAGAAGTTCGTGGCGACCAAGCAGCAGCTACTGGCAGTCCTGAGGGGCGGCGAATGTGGCGCGTCGACTTCCCAGCTTCCGTTCTGCGTCAGCGTGAACAACTGGATGAGTCCGCGAATGCTGCTGTCGGCTGAAGAAACGAACCGAATGTGGTCTACACTTCGATCGATCGTCCGCGGTTCTATCAAGTGGGGACTCACCCCAGCGGCGTTGACGACTGATGCTTCAGACTGTTCTGACTGGCGGTTGCACGATCTGGATCTCCAGCTTGTTCGGTTCGTGCTGACTTTTGAAGCCTCCCTCGTGCTCCTCGAGACCACGCAACTGGGCGTGCGAATCAACGAGATGTGGATCGATCTGTATGACCGCGCCAACGACGAGTTCACGGCGAGTGGGGTGGCCGCCGTGCTGACCAAGATCTTCTCGACCGACGCTCGTCCGCAGCGCCTTCGCGTGAACTGCGAGAATGCCACGCTGACGCGGCTTCGGACTCTCCCGCAACTCTTGAGTGCATCAGGCTCACCAGCCGCGGTCCACTTCGAAAGGTTCGGAATGTGCAGTGACGATGGAGGCCACCGCACGGAGCAGTTCCGCGTCTTGGGCGAATGCCTCGCCTATCGATCCATGAAGACACTAGCGCTTGATATCCCCGACCTCTGCAAGAGCGACGTCACCGCGATAGCTGAGAAGTACAGTAACCCCTCCGAGGAGGCCACATCTCTGACCTCACTCACCCTCACGGTCGACTGCCACCGCGAGAGTTGGCCCGCCGCTTCATCGCTTCTCGCTCTCGTGGGACAAAGCCTCACGTCCCTCGAGCTCGGTATCAACGGCGAGATCCTCACCGAAGACGTAGTCGAGTCCATCGCAAAGTCGTGTCCTCGACTGCAGCAGCTCAAGCTCCACCGCCTCCAGCTGCAGTCCACAAATCCGTTTGCCGCGTTCCTCCGCTGGCCCAATGCCACACTGCGAGCCCTCGTCTTACCCCGACTACACACGCCACCCCACATCCTGACCCAACTCGCAGCCACGCTGGCTGAGCCGTCGCGCAGCGGCCAACTCGAGTCGCTGCACCTCGATCTCTCCGAGCTTGACGCTGTCGGCGACAGCATCGTGGACGACTTCACGGACGCGATGCGGCGCAACCCGTACATCGTCGCGTTCAGCCTGACGCTCGACGGCGACGCCGCGGCCGCGCTGTCCGACCAGACCCACGACGACTTGTATCACCTCCACAACGAGGTCCAAAGGCAGCCGCTGC
>JAADVV010000646.1:0-13600 GCA_023335905.1 Pythium pyrilobum
CAACGAACTGACTGCCCAACCTGCGTCTCTTTATATGCGCGCCGTCGCAAGCACAGCCGCTGTTCCAGCGAGATGGCGGAGAGACAGAATTCCCAAGTGACTGCACCGCCGCGGCGTCGGCTTCTTCCCCGTCGCCGACTGTCTGCTCACCGAGGGGCGCCGCTTTGTGTCGCGTGGTGTAAAATTTTCCGCAATAGACAACAACAGATACGGGGAATACAGCTAATTAGGGGACATTTCTATTTTGATAAACCCGCTAACTGGTGAATCTCGGAAATTTCGAGAAAAAAGTGGAAAGAAACGGGGAGGGCATGGTAAGTTCGGATTCTTGGTTGACTAGAGGCGCATGCCGCATTTAGTGGGACAACAGTGAAGTGAAAATGTAGCCATTTCGTTCTGATTGGCCATTTTCGTCACGTCAGGCGAGGAGCTCAGCCCTACTTGACGAGCGCGAGCCACTGCGCGTAGCAGCGCTCTTCCCATTGGAAAGAAGCCGAGACCTGGGTCTTTGCGACAGGCGCTACCCCCTCAGGCGAGAGTGGACAGAGCGGTCGGTGCGGTGTTGCAGCTGACATGCGGTCGGCGGCTCGGCTCGTGTCGCCGGAATCTCCAGAATCGGCGGCACCGCGGCGGGACTGCGGTGGCAGATACGCGACCACTTCTTCATCTTCGCCCGTGGGTTTATTTGTGTCTTCGCGTTCTTCTCGTTCTTCAACTTGATGGACTTCAACTTCAGCTGCGTCTCGTTTCTCCTCCGCTCCGTCTTGACCCATGTCTCGAGTGAAGTTTTCGGGGGAAGTTTCGGCTGCGACAGCAGATGCCGCCGCCACGTATGCGCGAACGTCGCGCGGCACGGGCGACGGTAACTCATCCACGGACATCCTGAAGACGCGACTGAGAAGATGAATGCCCTCCACTTCACCGGCTGTCAGAAGCGTGACTGCTAATCCGTGCAACGCCAAAAAATCAACAAACAAAATTCAAAAATTGGGTCAAGATCACTAGCACCCCACTTCAACGAGTCCCAGTCAGCAGACGAAACAGAACCCGCAGACAAACCAACAAACAAAAAAAAGGATATCTTTCCGCCGAAGCGGCCTGTGCGGCCCACGCGGTGTAGATAGGTCGCTGGGTCGCGCGGCAAGTCGAGGTTCACCACGAAGTTGACCCTGTCGACGTCGATCCCGCGAGCCGTGAGATCCGTCGAGACAAGCACTCGCAAAGCGAAAGATCGGAATTTTCCCATGACCGAGTTGCGCGTCGTCTGCGATTGCGCGCCGGTGATCGCGGCGGTCGGCCAGCCCTGGCTCTCCAGAGCCGTCGCTAGTGCCTCCGCTCGGAATTTGTCGTTGCAGAAGACGATACACTGGTTGAACGAGATCTCCGCGAGCAAATTGGCGAGCAAAACGAGCTTGGGCTTTAGATTGAGGGGGTCGCTCGTCGAGACGGTCTTGGTTTTGATCACTCGGTAGTACTGCCGAACGTGTCTCAACCAGAGCTCCGGCTCGTGCTGCTTTTCGCGCTCGATCCACTCGGTCAGCTGCTTCTCCTGGCAGGACACGAGCTCGACAGTGACGTCGTCGGGGCCTCGCACACGCACGACCTAGGCATCGTGCCGCATCAGCTTCTGTTTCATGCGAGAGCGGGGGCACTGCGTCTACCTCGCAAGCTCACCTGAGGATCGCGCATTGTGCGTGCCACCGCCATGAGCTGGTCCGGCGTGAACGTCGCGGAAAACGCGAGCGTCTGTAACACACCAAATGGGCATTAGGTGATCCGTCCACTGATACCATCGCCCGGGATGATTGGTGCAGCGTACCTGTCTCCTGTCCGGGACGGCGGCGACGATCGCGTCGATCTAGAGTATCAGTACGAATCCGTCATACTTCATCACCTCCATCTCTCGCAGTGTCATCACGAGGCGTGACCCACATCCTGCAAAAACTCGCCACTCAATAGTTTGTCCACTTCGTCGAACACGAGCAACCGAACCGACTTGGGGTGGAACACGCCGTCCTCAATGAGCCAGCGCACGCGGCCAGGCGTCCCAATCGCGATGTGGCAGCCAGCGCGGAGTCGTCTCTGCTCAGGCAGCGCATCAGATTCTACCATGAGAGGTTATCTAGTCGACAGCCCATAGACTGGCAGTGTCAGTACCTGGTCCTGCGCGATGGGCAGTCCGCCAATGAGCGGCACGATGCGGATGTCGCCACTCTCGGCGGCGAGTTGCCGCAAAACCGAGTCGATTTGCATCGCGATCTCTCGCGTCGGCGCGAGCACAAGCACGAACGGGTCAGTCGGCAGATTGGTGCTGGCTTGCTGGAGCTGCTGGACGCGAGCGAGAACGTGCTCGACGGCCGCGAGGCCGAAGACCGCGGTTTTGCCTGTGCCCGACTTGGCCTGGCCGATGACGTCGCTGCCGAACAGCGCGATGGGCAGCGCCTTCAACTGGATGGGCGATGTCACGTGGAAGCCCATGGTCTGCAGCGCGCGCTTGAGCTCCGCACGCAGCGGCAGCTGCGCGAACGTCGTCGCCGCGTGCGAGCCGACGTCGTCCATGGCGACCAATCCACCCGTACTGTATTGGCAATGCACTTGCCGTTGGACAGTACTGTGTATATCCCCAATAGAAGCTCACTTCTGCCATTGACTGTGATGACACTACCTCGGGGGAGATGTCACTCCCGCGTGGGGCGTTGCACTTTACGGCATCATCCCCATCGTCATCGGCGTCACGCGCGACGGGAAGAAGCCGAAGAAGCCCGCGGTCTATCTGTCTCTCTATAGCCTTCTGCTGTACGCCCACTTCTGCAACGGCTACGACACGCGCACCGCCGTCTCTCCTTTCTCCGCGATGTGGTCCTGGCTTCTGGGCGGCAACGGCTCCACGGGCGCGGCGGGCGGGCGCTCGCGCTTCTCCTCCTTCCTCTCATCCAAGCGCGAGTTCACGCTCGCCAACATGCAGCACCTCCACCACCAGCTGCTGCGCCACTCGGAACTGCCGGACGCCGAGGTCGTTGAGATCCTGCGCGTGCTGTCCGAGTTCCTCATCTACTCGGACCAGAACCGCGGCGACACGCCGCTGGGCAGCCCGCCGTCCGTCGAGTTTGCGGCGTCGACGTCGACCGCGGGCGTGTTCTTCGACTACTTTTGCGAGAAGAACATTCTCGCACTGCTGCTGGCGCTGGGCGAGTCGGCGCCGAGCGTGGCCGTGCAGATCCAGTTGCTGCAGACGCTGAGCATTCTCGTGCAGAACATCGCGACGCGCACGTCGCTGTACTATTTGCTCTCCAACAACTACGTCAACAAGCTGCTCGAGTGTCCGTTCGCGTACGACCGCGACGACGATGTGCGCGACTGGTTCGTCACGCTGCTCAAGGCGCTGTCGCTGCGCCTGAACGAGGACACGGTCCAGTTCTTCTTCGACTCGACGAACGGCTCGTTCCCGCTCTACGCGCAGGCGCTGCGCTTTGGCCGCTGCGCCGAGACCATGGTCAAGGTCGCCGTCAAGACGCTCATGCTCAACGTGCTCAAGGTGCAGGACGACCGCGTGCGCCGCTTCCTGCTCGAGTACCAGAAAATGGCGTACTTTGCCGACGTCGTCGAGTACGCCAACGAGATGGCGCTCAAGATCCAGGGGCTGCTCAACATTTGGACGCCCACCGCGGCCGCCGTGAATGACAAGCTGGACGAGGCCGTCGAGGCCTACATCGACCACTGTTTCTACCTCCAGGACATCCTCGACGTGAACCTGCCCGAGCTCTGCTACAAGGTCGGCGACCTGCTCTACACGCGGCACGTCAAGCACTTTTTGGCCGTGAGCATCCTGCCCAACTGCAACCCGCCGCCGCAGCGCATCTCCACGCGGCTCGCGCTCTACCTGCTCACGCGCATGCTCGGCATCATGGAGCACGCGCCGCTCGTTAACGCCATCGCGTTTCTGTATGCTACCACCTGGAGCTTTCTCTGATAGAAGGGGGTGAAGACTAACACTGCCTTATCGGATCTGTAGACTGCTGAGCACGGACGCCCACGAGCGAAGCGAGTACTCGACGGTCGCACTGGGTGCCGGCTCGCTGCGGAAGAAGAGCGTCCGCAAAAGCAGCAGCAGCTCGAGCAAGGGAACCAGTGGCAATGCCAAGTCAACGCGCAAGTCGAGCAGCAAAAAGGCGTCCAAGAGGCGGATCGTGTTCCGCGCACACGCGGCGGGCGAGTGCAATTCGCCGGTTTGTTACCTCCAGACTCGCTACAGCCACGGCGAGTGGCCGCTGGACGAGGTCAAGGCATTCGAGCTGCGCGAGTCCAACTGGTTCCGCCAGTCGCTCCTCACGCTGACCGAGTCGAGCGACGAAGTGCTCGCATCCACCGCGCTGCTTGTGCTGCTCGCAGTGGTGAATAATGCGACCGTAGACCATTCGCTGCTGCGAGAGATGGACGTACTGCCGTACCGACTGCGAAGGCATCATAAAGCACCCGGAAGCGGCGGGGTCAGCGTGCGCGTATTGACAGCGACAGAGACGTTGGCGGAGGGAGACGACGACGCGCTGGAATCATCAGGTGCGTCAGAATCTTCTCGACCGTCTTCTCACGCGGACACGGAAGAAAGCCCGAGTGATGGTACGGTCGAGATCATTGACAACACTGCAAATGAAGCCACCACGAGGTCTCCTCTCCTGTTAGACCCTAAGCCACCTGCGTCGTCGTCCCAGTGGCTTATTGAGCGCGTGCTCGGGCTACTCAATCGATCGACCGACGTGCGTCTGCTGAGTACGCAGCTGTGTGCCCGTCTTCTTCTTGATCTCGTGTGGGATCGCCATAGCGGAGCGCCCGCCGCATCCCGCGACGACCATCGACTCACAGCCGACCAACTCAACTCTCTCGTCGCCGTCCACTCCGTCTGTACCCACCAGGTCATGCAGAGCATGCGCGGCGCCATGGCGGACGTGGACTTGTTTGTCTACGTGATCGAAGACGAGTTTGCCGACTTCCACAAGACGCCGTTCCCCATGACGCTCCAGCTGAAGACTTCGTCGCCGTACGAGTTCCTCGTACCGCTGTTGTCTCCCAGTTCCGACGTGAACGAAAACAAAGCGACTTTACACCTGCGCCATCCAGTCAACGAGATGGAGGTGTGTCGGAAGGCCATGCGCACGTTCCTGATCCTGCGCCGTCTGCGGGAGCTCGTCGACGCGAGCTACGAGGACGACAACCTCGACGAGCTCATCGCGTGCCGGCACCCTCACACGGCCGCACTGGCGTCGGTCACGCCCAGCCGGCTCACGAAGAGCGCCAGCGACGCGATCGACCTCAGCGGCATGGTCTTCCTCAAGTGTGTGTGGCGCGAGCAGCGGTTCCTGTCGTCGCCCGCTCGCCTGCTCATGGTGCTCAATCCGGAGGCGCTCACCTTCGTTGAACGAGACGAGAGCGCGAGCACCGGTGAGCGTGGCTTTGTGCGGCTGTACGCACCCATCCACCGCGTGTTCGCGTCGCTGGACGGCAAGGACGAACTCGTGCTCCACTTCACGATCTCGTCGGCCGTGCCCGTCGAGGGCTGCCGCAGCTACCGCAAGGCGTCGCCGAAGGAGAACACCGGCCGCGGCGCGCTCAAGAGCTGGCACGTCTCCGTTTTGTTCGAGAACGTGGAGGACGCCAAGCAGGCCAAGGCCAACGTCGATCTCTGTCGTGCCGAAGTGCGCGCCTTCAAGCTGCTCAAGATCGAGGAGGCGCTGAGCGCGCACGTCCAGATCACGAGTTCCCACGCGCACCAGCGCGACTCGCTCGCGTCGACAGCCGAAGACTCGGACCACGCAGCCGCCGCGGCCGACCAAGAGCTGTGAGAAGCGACGCCCCCGCCATGGCGATAAAAAGGTCTGTAACATTACACCCCTCCAACGAACACTGCTGCATCGCGCTGCCCAGTCTCCTCCTCGTCCTCCTCCTCCCCCACTTCTGCCCTCGTCCTCCTCACGCCCTCGTGCGCGTCGTCTTGGCCGCCGTGTGTCCGGGCGACGTCGATGCCTTGGCCGCCATCGTGCCCCCTCCTCCTCTTCCTCCTCCTCCTCCTCCTCCTCCTCCAAGGGCCTCGGTCTTTTGCTGGAGAAACACCGCGCGGATCTCGCTCGCCTGCGCGTTCAAAAACTCGCTCGGGAGAAGCGTCGCCGCGTCCGCCGCGAGGCTGCGCAGATCGGCCGTGCTCTTGAAGAGCGCCGCGACGCCGGCCACGAGCCGCCGCACCTGGTCGGGCTCGGTGTCGCTGTAGATCGCCTTGGCCGCGGCGAGCAGCTTGTCGACGGCGCTCTGGCGCTCGCGCGCGAGCTCGTGCTGCAGCTCGTGGACGCGGCGGCAGATCTCGCGGCCGTCCACGTCTTTGGCGTCCTTGGGGAAGAGCGCCGCGGCGTGCTGGATGAGGAACTTGATGTCGCGCAGCTCGCGGACCTGCGCGTAGATGGATTGCACCATGCCGTCGACGGCTTTCGGGTCGATGCGGTCGAAGTAGAGCGCGCGGATCTTGAGCTCGAGGTCCGCGGCGCGCTTCTTGCGCTCGTTCTCGGCCTTGAGCGCGTCGAACTTGGCGCGGAATGTCGCGGCGTCGAGCGCGTCGAGCGCCGCGCTCAGCGACGCGCCGACCGCGAGCGACGGGAAGAGCCGCTCGGCGTTGCGGCCCACGCTGCGGATCTCGTCGGCGAGCGGGAAGAGCTTGAGCAGCCGCCGGATCGTGCGCGTGACGCTCGCGGCCCTCGCGGCGTCGCTGCGCTCGACGCGGTAGATCTCGTCGTGGAGCTTGTCGTAGAGCTCGCGCTTGAGCCGCGTGCGCTCGTCCTTGCGCAGCAGCTTGGCGAGAATGCGCTGGCACCGCTCGCGCTGCGCGTCGCTGGAGAACGGGGACGCTAGGGCGCCGTCGCTCGCGGGCGGCAGCGCGAGGTGGCCCTTTTGGATCCACTTGTGCTCGAGTGGCGTGTCGCCGATGTCGAGCACCTTGAGGTGCGCGAGCCGCGCGAGCTCGCAGGGCAGCGACCGCAGCGCCGTGCCGCGCACGTCGAGCACGCGCAGCTGCGCGCACTGTGCGAGCTCGGGCGGCAGCGCCGCGAGCCCGCGGTTGTCGCTGAGCCAGAGGCACTGGAGACTCGTGAGCGTCGCGACCGCTGGCGGCAGCGTCTCGAGCAGGTTGGCGCTGAGGTCGAGCCGCAGCAGCGAGCCCGAGAGCGTGAAGACCTGCGGCGGACAGCGCGAGAGGTTGCTCTGCGTGAGGTGGAGTAACCCATGGGCGCGCGCGTCGTCGATGCGCTGCAGCACGCTTTCGCTGTTGAGCCCCATGGTGGTGGGTCCGTCGGTTGGCTCGGTCTCACTTATGCCAGTCGTGACGCTTCGCGACAGCGACCTCTAGTGGCACTCACAACGGCTACCACACACATAGCCACAGAGAGAGAGAGAGAGAGAGAGAGGGAGGGAGGGAGACTCTCCAGCACGCAGCGGAACGCGTGGGTCGTCTCTTCTGTTATCTCCTACGACAGCGCTAGATGGCGGGGTTGCGGTGGATGTACGGGAGGTTGCTGGGCAGCGTCTTG
This sequence comes from Pythium pyrilobum, assembly GCA_023335905.1. NCBI lineage: Eukaryota > Oomycota > Peronosporomycetes > Pythiales > Pythiaceae > Pythium > Pythium pyrilobum. The sequence goes on from JAADVV010000646.1 coordinate 7,566, forward strand.
ATCTGCAGGCGAGCGCCCTGCTCCTCGTCGATCGTGACCACGCGCGGGTGGACGCCGCCGCTGTCGTCGCCACCGCCGCTGAGCAGCTTGGCCTCGACGCGCCGGGTCAGCGCCGCGACCGACCGCACCGAGTGCACCGAGCGGATCGACTTGCACTCGGAGAGCACGGTCGAGGCCACACTGCGCGCGTCGTCGTCGTCGCCGTCACCGTCTCCGCCGTCGACGCCAGTCTTCCACCGCAGCAGCTCGTTGCCGTTCATGGCAAGCGCTTTGTCATCGAGCCGCTGCTGCTCGCGCTCGAGCTTCTTCTCCTCGGCGTCCTCGTGGTCCACGATGGTCTGGAGCTGCGCGAGCTGCTGCTCGACCTGCGCCACGCGGGCTTTGATCTCGACGTCGTCCAGGAACGCGTCCAGATCGAGGTTGGTGGCAAAATCGATGAGGTCGTCGGCCGCGTCGTCCTCGAGCTGCTCGCGCTTCTCGTCCGCGGTCTCCTTGGTGAGCGCCCACATGGGGCGCGACCGCAGCCGCGCCTTGCCCTTGGGGTCCTTGGCCTCAGCCGTGGCGTCGTCGCTCTCGTCCGCTGTCTCGGGGTTCGCGTTTGCGTTGGTGGCGTTCGTGGCTCGCACAGCATCGCGGAGCTTGGCCTCGCGCTGCGCGAACCGCTCGAGCCGCTGCCGCTGCTTGTCCTCGTCGGCCTCGAGCTCCTCGGCGAGCCGCTCGCGCACCTTGTGGAGGTCGTGGAGCCACTTTTTGTGCTTGGACAGCGCCGTGTTCTTCTTGTCGCGCTTGACGGCGTGCTGCGCAGCCACGGAGACGACACACAAGTGAGCGAGAGAGAGAGAGAGAGAGAGAGAGAGAGAGAGATGGAGATTCCACGCAGGCCGGACGCACTGCCGGCTCGGTGAGGATGGACACGTTCATGCCCAGCGGCTCCGTGGGGATGCCCGCGAGAAACGCCGCCTTGGTGGTCGACGCGGCGATGTTGGCGCCGCTGCGCGACTCCTTGGCCAGCGCTGCACAAGACCCACAGCGAATGAGTGAGGAGACGGTGTCACCACCGCCCAAGCCAAGACGAGAGAGAACGCACTCGTGCTGACGCCGTTGAAGGGCCGGTTGCAGAGCATCACGCCCTTGTAGTTGCCGATGCTCACGGCCGCCGCCGCGACACCGAGCTGCTCCGCCATTGCTGCGTGTGCGTGCGTGTCTGTCTATCTACTTACTTCAGTATCAGCCGCTTGTTCACAAAGTGACCATGAGCGACCGAGAGAGAGAGAGAAAAGGAAGCGGAGGCGTAATTTTACGCCGACCTTATCCCCCCGCATGCGAAAGAGAGAGAGCACGACCAAGTATAGCGAACACGAGGCAAACGAGGCGAGGCTTTTCATTAAATATACGACCGGGTCTTCAGAACTGCGAGGGACCTCTAGCTGAGGGCAAATGGTGCTGATGGTGGGGGGGGGAGAGAGGATGAGGAACGAGTCGTTTACCGCTTGGAGCGGGACTTGGCTTTAAGGATGCGGCGGCCCTTGGGCGGAGCCGCGCCCATGCTGAAGCCGTCGACCGCGCCGGCGGCCGCTCCAAATGCTGGTGCGGCGGCAGCACCGAATCCGCCGGCGGAAGGAGCGCCAAACTGAGGCGTCGGCGGGGCACCGAACGAAGGCGTCGCGGGCGCGCCGAAGGCCGGGCTGGGGGCACCAAAGGCAGCGGACGGAGCTGGGCTCGGCATGGCGCCAAACGCCGGCGCGGGCGTGCCGAAGCCCGTGCTTGGGGTGCCAAACGTCGACGACGAGCCGCCGAACGCGGGCGAAGGGGTCGGCGTCGGCGCACCAAACGCTCCACTGGGGGCGCTGGATCCGAATGCCGACGAGCCGAAGCCGGAACTGTTCCCAGACGAGCCGAACGCAGGGCTCGGTGCTGGCGTGGCGCCAAATGCCGGAGCAGGGCTCACACCGAAGGCAGGAGTCGGCGCGCTCGAGCCGAAGCCAGAGCTGCTCGGTGGCGCACCAAAGCCAGACGATGGGTTCGACGCACCAAAGACATCCGTGCTCGGCGTGCTGAACGCACTCGAGGTGGGCGCGTTGAAGCCAAACGCAGACTGGCTCGTGGCTGGCGTGGAGGCACCAAACGCGAACGCGGGCGCGCTAGGGGTGGACGCCAGCGTGTTGCCAAACGCAGGCGCTGGCGTGCCCGCAGGAGTCGATCCGAACGCGGTAGACGTCGAACTCGCGCCAAAGCCAGCCGAGGACGACGAACCGAAGCCAGCCGACGTCGACGTGCCGAAGCCACTCGACGCCGTCGATCCGAAGCCCGTGGAGGTAGCGGATCCAAAAGCACTCGACGTCGTCGCACCGAATCCGGACGAGGTCGTCGACGTGGAAGCACCGAAACCAGTCGAGCCAGAGCCGAAGCCGGACGCGGTAGCCGCACTCGAGCCAAAACCGGCGGTCGACTGGCCGAACGCGTTGCCCGACGGCTTGTCGGCGCCGAAGCTTGACGAGCCAGCGCTGAAAGCAGGAGCAGCCTGCGACGATCCGCCGAAGCTGAAAGCGGGCGCGTCCGCCTTCTTCGCACTGCTGTCGGCAGAGCTCGCGCCAAACGAGAACGCCGGCGTCGACGCGGTCGTGCTCGTGGCTGTGGAGGAACCAACTCCAAATGACACCGACGGCTTCTGCACTAACGCCGACGAAGCCGACGTGCTGGCACCTAACTCAAATGGGGAATGCTTTCCGCTGGCGTTTGAGGCATCCGCAGACTGACCGAAAGCAAATGGCTTGGAGCTCGATGACGTGGCATCGCTAGCCTTCGAACCGAAGGGAGCGCCAGTCGCTGGTGCGTTGCCAAACGTGAAACCGGTCTTGGCCTCTGTAACACCACTGTCCGGAATCGGCGTGAATCCGAACGATGCCTTCGGGGGCAACGAATCAGTCGTCTTTGGCTCAGGCGTGGAAGATCCGAACGAGAACGCGGGCTTCGCAGAAGCCGGCTTCTTCGGCTCCAAGACGTTGGCAGTGGCACCAAACGCTGGGGCTGAGGTGCCAAATCCAATCGACGTCACACCGCCCTTTTTCTCCTCTGAAGAAAGCTTCGTCGTAGCTGAAGCCGACAAGAAACTTGGGACCGCAGGCTTCTGAGGGGGTGACAAAGTCTCACTGGTACCGAAGCTGAAGGCAGCCTTCTTGGCAACAGGCTCAGCCACAGCTGGTGTGCTTGAAGGGGCAGCAGTCGTGCCGAAAGTGAAGCCGGCTGACTTCGGTTTCTCTTCTGTGGTTGCCTTGGAGGTCGACGCACCGAACGAGAACGAGCCTGAGCTTGTTGCCGACGCCGTGCTTGCGCCGAATGAGAATGAACCAGTAGTAGATGTGGCCTGCTTCTTCTCACTGGGTTCACCCGCATTTTCATCGCTCGGCTTCCGCTTGTTGGAAGACTTAAGTTCCTCGGATCCAGTCGTCGACCCAAACGTGAAGCCACCAGCACAAGGCTTCGGAGCAGCAGGGGAAGTCGAGCTATCAGCGATAGGCTTGGCGGCAGACCCGAACGTGAAGCCACTCGCCGGTGGAGCTGTTGTAGTCTTGTTCGCACTCGACGAAACACCAAAAGAAAACCCGCTCGACAAGGCAGCCGCCGGCTTCGTTTCGGCTGTTGGCGCGCCAAATTTGAAGCCACCGGTGGTGACAGCCGCCTCCGTCTTCTTCGGCTCCGACGGTGCAACACCGAACGTGAATGCACCGCTGCTAGTAGCAGCCGCCGACGCCGCCGCACTACTGCTCTTCTTCTCGGTACTGGCACTCATAGCACCAGGCTTATCCGTGTCGCAGCACGGGCACTTGACGTACTTGATACCATTCGTGACAGCACACGTCGGGCACTTCCAACTGCCTTCTTCTACTTGCATGAACCGAGCGAGCGGATTCGTCGCCGCAGGTATCGTCGAGGTCGAACCTGTGGTGGGAGCCGGCTTGGCACCACTCGCAGCCGGCTTATCCGTATCACAGCACGGGCACTTGGCATACTTCACACCATTCGTAACGGCACACGTCGGGCACTTCCAGCTGCCTTCCTCCACTTGCATGAATCGCGCGAGCGGGTTCGCGGCGCTGGAAGGTGCACTAGTCGTAGGCTGGGAGACAACCGGGGCGCTCACGACAGGTGACTTCGGCTTCGGAGGCACCGACTTCGTCAGCGACTCTGGTCGCATGCGAGGAGAGGCAGGCATGAACGAAAACGGCGCGGTGGAGGATCCAGCCTTCGCGCCCATCGCCTTCTGGCCTGGGGAACGCTTCGGCGGCTCACGCAGCGCTGGTGGAGGCGTGAAGAAGAACTGGATGCTCCTCTCATCATCCGCCGACTTTGACAACGGCGCCGTCGCATACGGAAGAGTGAACGAGTACTCGCTCATCTTCAGCGTGGTAGATGCAGACGAGGTAGCAACGACAGGGGTGCTGTGCACCACGTTCTTCGAAGGCTGCGCAATTGCGGCGGGGGAGGCAGCGGCTCTTAGGACTGGAGAGTTTTTGGTCACACCGTTAGGTTGAGCGAAGGTAAACGACGCATTCTTGGCGACAGCCTGAGTCGACGTAGCGGCCACTTCGGCGACCACTGGCTTCCATGCAACCTTCGGAATTGAGGCGGTCGGCGGCAGCTCCTCTTCTGCGTCCATGTTCTGATCCAGCTTGTCACCATCTTGGTTCGAAAGTGCGAGTTGGTGCTTGGCCCACGACAACGACGTGGACGGCGTCGGCTTCTGTGACTCCTTGTCCAAAGGAGTCTGCAACTTGTTCAACGTCGATAGGATCTTTTCCGCGACAGCCGCTGAGTACGCGCTTCGGGACGCTGCATCCCGGCGCGCACCTGTCAGCAGGCGCGACGGCTTGGGCTTGCGCACTAACCGGTCTTCACGCGGCAGTGCGATCGGCATTTCATCACTTGGGCGAGCACGCTTCGCGGACGGAAGCGCCGCCACGCTGAGCTCGCGGCGGTCGCGGCCATTCTCCTTTGCGGCGGCGGCCGCATCACTCTGACCGCGCCCTTCCAGCGCATTCGTCAGCGCCGATCGCGTCAGCGCGAGCGCGTTGTCGGGCGTCTGCTCCACGAGGTTGCGCAGCTGGCTCGAGAGGCGTTCATACTCCTCAAAGCTGATCGGCTTCTTCTTCTTGATCACAGCAAGCGGCGACTCGGTCACCGCCGGCGACGACGGCTTGCTTCTTCGTCGCCCCGCTGTGCGTCGGAACGCGAACTGCTGCTCCTTGTCGGCGTCACCATTAGCGATCTTGAGCGTCTTCGTCTTATCCGTGCCGTTACCAAACACGCTGCTGGCAGCGGCAACCGGCATCTTCTCCGTCACGTGGAGCGCAGGCTCGGCGGCCTGAGTCTTGATCGCCGCCGCAGACGACGTGCGCTTGGACGGCGGCGAGCGCGACGCCTTGACTGGCGACGTCGCGTGGCCGTTTGCGGTCGCGCTCGGCTTGGTCACTGGCGCGGCCGTGGCTACCTCCACCACCATTGGCGTGATCACTTCCTCGACGTCGTCGTCCACGTCGTTCAGGACGGCGTTTTCGTCCTCGTCGGACCGCTCGACGCTCATGGCGTCGTCCTTGGGTTCGTCCACCGCGGCGGTCGTTTTCTTTCCGCCCAACGGGAAGAAGCTAAAGAGCCGGGAGAACAGGCCGCCGGCCGCATCGCTCGGTCCGCGCGAGGCAGCAGAGGCGGCCGGCGCGCGGTCGAGGTCGTCGTCGTCGCTGTCGAGGTCGGGCGAGGCGGCGCCGCCGAGGCGCGTGCTGCGGCGCGGCCGCCGTGGCGCGTAGGGCAGCGCGTCGTGGCGGCGCTTGGCGCGGCGGTCGTGGAGGTCGAGAGAGGCGCTCATCGTCGGGAGGGCGGGAGCGGACGAGTGGAAGGCGGGGGAAGTCCGCGTCGCGTCGGTCGTTGCCGTCGTGGGTCGTGGGGTGTGTGTCTGTCCTTCAAACTCTTCCCGCGCCCGAGGTTTGGTAATAACCGGTAGAACTGGTCTCCGCCGTCAGTCGGGTGGGGGCGGCGGAAAG
>JAADVV010000647.1:0-13591 GCA_023335905.1 Pythium pyrilobum
ACATCCACATGAGCATAGATGCTGCCCCTAGCCCTGTGCATCGGCATCGGCGAGAACGGCAAATGATCGACCAACACAAAAACTCCGCAAACAGGGACCCTCGAGCCAAAGTCAAAAATTTCGAGCCATTTCTGTCTGCAGCTAAGCTCGCATACACACTCAGTCTGTATGGAAATGCGCCGCATACGTGCTGAGCATGTATTGGTGAATGATGGGTTAATGAGAACCCCTGGAATAAACCGATATGTCGGATCCTCCGACATGCCGGGAATAAAGGGTAACCCGGGTGATATTTAATTTTCTAAATGGTGTTATTTTTAAATAAATAACACCCGATCTTTGTAAGATCGTGAGGTGCCCTGGCGGCATCATGAGGCGGACAAATCTCGGCACTGCAAGGAATTGCATAAAATTTAGCAAACATGTAGGTCTATACTAGTACGCGTGTCTATATCTACGTGTAGGGCACGTGTTGCCAATTTTGGCGGTGATTCACCCAGCACAAGCGAAGGTATCGCGGGAGGCATGGAGCTGGTCCAGCTCCATTGTGCGGCCGTCTTATGTGTCGGCTTGGCTCGTGTGATTTCGATACTAGAATATCTGGAGAAGAGACCGGTTGAGAGTTAGCTTATCAATTTAAAATTTACGATAGTAACTTTGATGGGCAAGTATCGCAGGAAGCTTCACGAGCCGAGGGAATGCAAATGGGGCACCTATCATTTTGGGCTTCCTGTTTCCTAGTCACGGGTGACTCATGCACGTTACAAATGAATGCTTTGCGAGAACCTCCTCAGCGGGTGCGATATGGGGTTCCAAAATGTCGGACTTGAGATGCAGTGTTAAATAATCGCGTTGGCGAAAGACAAGAAGCGGAAGTGCACGTTGTGTCGTGGCACAGACCACAACAAACGCACTTGCAAGAACGCCTAAGACTCCAAGAGCCACGCCACTGGTAGACTTCTCTTATTTTGAGAAACAGTCGCCGTGAAATATACGTTTGGTATATACCGGTACTCCATAGTTTTATCTCTATTTTGGGCAGAATGGCAGATTCCACATTTTTTAGAACATCGCGGTATAAATCCGCGATTTATCTTTCAAATTGGTTGAACATTCCCATCCTCCCAAAATAATGTTATGACGTTATTCGCAGTGCTGAACTTGTTCCCGCCAAATTTGCCCGGTTTGGCAGATCTACTGAGATTATAATAAAACACGCGTATATTGTAAGCGTGTTTTTTCCTCACTGCTTTAAGTACTACTGTATTCTACACCGCTCCCTCGCTGGCGCTGTAGCACTTGTACTGACAGACCGTGTTGTCGACGCCGCCCGTGGAGAGCAAGTAGTAGTCGTCGCGCGTGAAGCTGCAGTTGGTCACATGGGACGCGTGGCCCGCGAACGCCTTGTGCGGCGCCTGGCTGGCCACGCACGGGTACGTAAACAGCTTGACGAGCCCAAAGTCGTCACCCGTCGCGACCAGCTTGCGGTCGCAGCTGCGCGCCACGGCGTTGACGTCGCTGCCGTCACTTCCCGGTGGCCAAATGCCCTGCACGGGCCACCCGAAGGGCAGCGTCCAGGTCGCCCACAGCGTGTCGCGCACGGCGGTCGCCGACGGGATCTGCTTGAACTCGCTCGACAGGTCCCAGAATAGCAGCTCACCGGCGGACGACGTGCTTTGCAGAAAGCGGCCGTCGGCGGAGAAGTCCAAGTGGGTCACGGTGCTGCTGTGGCCGCGGCAGGCGCCCCGCGGCTTGTACGAGTGGCCGTCGTAGACGTAGATGCTCTGGTCGTGCGCACCGACCGCTAGTAGCTGGCTCTCCGGGTCGAACTTGACGATGGTGATGCCCTTTGGAGAACACCGCCAACTGGCCACCATAGCGTCGAGGTTCTCGCTGAGAACGAGGACATGGCCGTCTGACGAGCCCGCGACGACGTGGCTGCCGTCGCCCGAGAACGCCAGTGCTCGCCACTTGTGGGCTCCGCTCTTGGCCTGATACAGTGACAGCAGCGAGCGCGTCGGCGCGTCCCAGAGGCGTACGCTCCCATCGTCCCCGGCCGTCGCGAACTGGAGCTTTGTTGGATGAGTCGCCAGCCCCCACAGTTCTCCCCTGCAATGGCTACGCAGATGGATCTGCGGCTTGTACGACGACGTCGACGCAGGAAATTGGGCGTGCAGATTCTCGGGCACCAGCTCCGCTACATCACCGCCGTCCGTCGAGAACAGGATACGCGATTCGCGGACTGCGAGGCTCTTGATGATTGAGTTTAATAGCGTCGTAGCTGGCGTCGCTCCACACAACTTGTTCATATCTAACGTGGTGAGCAGCTCGAGCTGCGTGGTCCACAAGTTGATCTTGCCGTCTCGGCCTGCTGAGTACACCGTGTGCGGCTTCTTCTGGTCCACGACCAGTGCGTAGATGGCTCCCGAATGCGCATTGTGTTTGACGTCGACGCATTCTCTCGCCTTCCACGTAAACAGCGACCCGTCGTGCTGCGCTGTAACGACATGAGACTGCTGCTGGCTGCGCGGCACGTACACAGCGGCGAGAACCTTTGCGCTGGAGCCACCGTCTCGTCCATTTCCTGTACCAAAGAGCCCCTTCTTCATACTCAGCGTCACTGCGCCGTCCGCTCCAGCGGAGTTACCTTTCGACCCCACAGCCGATCCGCGATGCCGCTGGTGACCCCCACCGCCGTGGCCACCGTCCGCAGCCGCCGACCAGAAGAGGACGTGCTTGAGTCCGGCTGTGACGAGCTCCGCGTCGTTGTCGAAATGGAACGACATCGCGTACACGGGCTGCTTGGAGGTCTTCATCTGCGCCAAGAGCTTGAATTTCGCGAGTCCATGGCTTTGGTTTAGCGCGTAGATTGCCAATACGTGGTCTTCGTCCATGCCCAGCGACGCGATGCGGTCCCCCGACGGCGCAAACGCTAACAGCGCGATGCCTCGGCTGTGGACCGAGTCGATCTGGGTGATCGTACTGCCTGAGTTTGCATCCCACGCGATGAGCCTAGGTTTTTTCTTGCCGCCTGCGATCTCTCCCGTCACGACCAGGTCGCCGCGCGCCGGATGGACCCCTACGCACGAGATCATTTGGCCACTGTGTGTGGCGTTCACCAGCTGCGTGCGCGTCTTGGTATTGTACACGACGCCAAACGATGCGGCCGCATAGACGATCTCCCACGAGTCATCCGCATAGAATACGTCATTCCTCGTGCTCGTTGCGTTGGTGTTAACGCCATACACGAACTCGAGCGCAAGGTCGAACGCAGGAGGAACGGTGCTGCTTGTAGTCATGCCTGGCGGGAGAACGGACGGCTCACGGATTGCGCCGAGCCAGGGTTTGACGAACATGAACTCGTCTCCGCCACCACCGGACTGGGCGTCAAGTCGCAGGGCATCAAATCGCTGGTCGTCCTTCTCCAGAAGTGTCTTCGTCGCTGCCGTGTCCTCTTCATCGACGACCGGATCGGCCCCACGCGTCAGAGCCTTGTCGGATAACCCGTCGCTGCTTGTGATGCGTTCGAGCTGCCGCAATTCTTCTTCGTAGTCCGTCTTCCAGAACAGCACAACACTGCCAGCGCCACCTTCTTTCGTCCCTCGAGTCACGGCGAACGCGTTGTTTGCGCTGAACGCAACCTCATCGACAGATGCCGTGGCTGCGTAGTACCCGTCGTACTCCTTGAACATTGCCAATTTCCCGTCACCGCAGTTCAACGGGTACCATCCGAGCAGCACTCGCCCCGTTTGAGTGCCAAGCAGCAACGTCGGAAGCCTCGAAGTCCACATGAGCTTCGCACCAACGGCCGACTCACCTCGAATGCGCTCGGCTACTGTCACAGCTGACCCGTATACCTCACTCAGACCAACGACTGGGCCGCTGAACGCCACCGTCCACGATGCCCAGCCAGTTGGGTCCACGGCAGAATCAATACTGGCGTCGCTTTGTCCTGGTTCACTCAGCTGCCACCGAAAGAGCTGCGAATCGACCGCAGACGTACCTGACTGGAGCCAAAGACCGTCAGCGGAGAAGTCGAGCGACGCGATCGGAGCCGTGTGGCCGGCAAAGTCGTGGGCCAACTCACAGGTCATTGGTGACTCGTCCACCGTGCTGCACTTGTAGACGTACACGTGGTAATCTCGACAGGCAGCGGCAAGCCACGTCGTCACGCTACCTCCAGGAGAGAACTTGAGTGTCGAGCACCACTTCTTCGGTGCGCGATCGTTGGCGTTGGTGTTCGGAGCACATGAAAATTCCGATTCGATACTGAGATTAGTTTCGTGGAGAATCGCAATATGGCCGTTCGCGAGCGACACCGCGAGCCTCCCGCTCGTCTTCTCTTGCCACGCAACAGCTTTGACGGAAGTGGTGAGTTGCCGTGTCTCCTGGAGCAGCGTCTGTGATTCCATGTCGAACACGCTCACGCGCCCATCAGCGTTTCCCAGGGCGACCCATTGTTCTTGAGTGTGGAGTGCGATCGCCGTGACCTGCTGACCGACATCGAGCACCACACGAGCAATTTGGTTCCCCGGAGAGGAGGATAACAAGGCTTGGCCGTCGATGTGAATTACCAACCCACAACTCAACACGACGGCAACACCATTCTGAAGCTCGTCCAACACCGTCATGCTCTGCACCGCCGAAGTCGCAGCAATCGCTTGCTTGATCTTAATCGTCGACTCACTGTCACTGGCTGCTGACTTTGTCGTGGGCCGGATCATTTTCCACTCACACGCATCATCGAAGATGTTCACGACTCGTACTCGTTGTAGAAACGTATTCGCGCGATACCTCGCCTGGTCTGCCTCTCTGCTGTGCGTGAACAGCGCGATGTGACCGCTACGCAAAGCCACAACGACTTGCTGCTTTGTGGTGACGATAATAATCGACATCACCGCGAATTTACCGTCCCCATTGGTTCCGCTCGAAGTCGATTCTAGCGCTGGAAGCGAAAACGCCGCAACGCCATTGTCCCACACGACGATCGCACCGCTCATCATGCCTGTGACCACGTACGGCGAGGCGTACGCGCCACATAAGGCTGTCTCTACGAGCGCATGCCGACCGAAGACCCCGCACTGGCATACAACGTGGCTGGTGGAGACTGTGAACCACCAGAAGCTCACGTGGTCGATTCCACCGCTAACAAAGCCCACGACGTTGCTCTCTTGAGACGATACCGTCAGAAGTGGAGGCGTGAAGAACCCGAAGAGCACGGGAAGTCGCGTCATGTCAGCCTGGATAGCGTCGTCGCGTCGAAGGTTCTCTTCGTGATCTTGGTCGTGGTGCTTTCGCCAGTGATAAAACCGAATGACATGGCCACCACTCGATGGAGAGTACCAAACTGCTGCCGCGAGATCTCGAGCACCGTGGCCGTGGTGGTCGCTAAAGTCGCTCGCGTCGAACGCTGTAAGTACGTGGGAAGTCTTCGGCGGACCGCGAAGAACACCGAGGAGCTGCGCTGTTGGCTCCCACTGCCAGAGCAGAACGCGATTTTCACGATGAGACCCAACGGCAAGCACGTGATTTGACTGTCGCACCACACTGGTCACGTTGTAGTTGAATCCTGACAGGAGAATGCGCTGCTGTTTGATCTGTGTCGTCGAGACGAGTAGCGAGACGAGGAGCGTGCCAGCCCCATACACGAGAGACGACGAGGTTCCCGTGGGGCCACTCATACCCACCAGTATTTGGTTCACACTGCTTTGCTTGTGGTTGAATCCGTGGACAAACGCAAGCGTCAACTCCAAGTCCGGCGCCTCAGATCGTCCTCGTGAGCTGGTGATTGTGCCTGGCGCCGAGACGGGAGCCAGACGGGTTGCTGGCGGAAGGACCGTGTCGATTCCTGCAGAGTTTGCTCGCGGAACGTACGAGTCGTCGTAGAAGTACAAATTCTCGAGCCCCAGTGATGCTAGGCAATGCCACATCTCATCCGAGTCCAGCGAAGGCGATATTCGCGGTTGCGGATCCGACAACTCCTTCGATATCGCCCACTGGCAAACAACACTCCCGCTGTCTTTCCCCACCAAGCCGCTGCTGGTTGATAACAGTAGCGTATCGTGCAGAGCAAAGCCTAGCGATGCTCTTGCGTCTTGATCGTGGAGATGGGCATTTGCGACGACAATAGCGAGTGACGATTGATCACCGTTTGGACGTCGAACGCAGGGAAAGTGGTGGAATGCCAACTGGCCGCGGGCATCCACCGTCGCCGCGACTGAGCACGCGGCGTTCGAAGCCAACGATGATAAACGGGACCCCGCAAGTCCGCCCACGTGCCACCCGATCTCGCTGGTGAAACTCTGCCACTGGGCGTTTCGAATTGTTGGCATTGCCGTGACTCGAGAGACGGACTGATTGGCACTGCGAACGTGCCAGAAACGAAGGGTTGCGGAATCGCCCTGTCCGTGCTGGCTCTTCAGGAATCGCCCGTCGACGCTGAAATCGAAGGAGTGTACAAATAGTGTCGACTCGCCCGGAAACGGCTTGAGCAGTGCGAACCGGTGAAACCGGTAGATACTCTCGAAATCGTCAATGTTGTAGAGGTAGATCAGGCCGTTGGCACAAGCCACGGCCAACACGAGGTTCGATTGGGACGGGTGGAACCGTAGACAGTGGATTGGTGTCTCAGTGTTCTTCATTTGTGCCAGCAGCGTCATCGACTTGGCTCGAAATAATGCGATGGATCCTTCGTTCCCACCGACAGCGAGGAACTCGCCGCCGTCAGCTGAGCTGTACACGCACGCGCTTGGTGGGAAGCGTAGCTTGACGCCGTGCTGCTTGATCCGTCTCCGCATATTCCACACGTACACCATTCGGTCACTCACACTGCATGTCGCAAAGCAAATACCTGATCGACACGTTGCGAGTCCGTCGATGTCGGCGCCTCGATGGCTGGATGCGATCACCCGCGTCTCCAGGCGAGTCTCCAGTATCTCAACCAGGTTACCGCGTCGTGTTCCCGCGACAAATCGCTGTCGAGCGGCGTCGTACGCCATAGAATGCACACGAAAGTCTTCGTCTTCCAGGCCTTTCACGTGTGCACTCTGGTGGAGGTCGATGGCGTTACCGATCGGCTGCAGTGTCGAGTCCCATTGCTTCAGCATGCCGCCTTTACCGGCTGTGAACAGCACCATAGAGCGGCACGACACCGTGCACACATTGACGCTCTGTCCGACATCGTGGGCTTGAACGACGCGAACCAGTTGCATGTGGTGGAACTGCAGTAGCTCTCCCTTCGCAGTACCCACGATTACCGTGTGAGGCCCATAATAAGAAGCGCTGACACAAATTGGTGTCGTCTGCATCTTCGTCTCGAGTCCCTTGGGCTTCTTCATCTTGAAGAACCTGCCATCGACGTGGTGGAACACCACGAAATGCTCACCTGCGACCAACAGTTCGTGCCCGTCTTCGCTGACCGCAGCGCACAGAACTCGCTTTCGCTTGTTGATCGCTCGCCCAGATGCGAGAAGGCGCGCGTTCTGCCAGTCCCAAAGCGCCATACTTGCATTACTGTCTGTACCAATCGATACAAGAAGCGAGTCAGCTGCGTGGTGCTGCTTCTTGGCGGAGGTGACCGCTCCGGCCAGATTTCCTCCCTTGCCGGCATTGCCGCTCGTTGTCAATGGTGTTGCGATCTGGATTCCCATCGGTGCAGGAAACGCGACGCAGGCGATGCTATCGGTGTGGAAACTGGAGAGCACGGCCAAGCATTCAAGTGTGAGCCCGTTCCATACGTGGATCTCCGAGTGTTGGTGCTGCAAGGGCACGGCATCGCCTGTGGCCACGATCGTTGCGGTTGCATTTACGTCGATACACGTGATGGGGAACTTGTGGCCAAAGTAGTGGCGCTGCTCGTGGCGCTCGGGTGTATACACGACTGCGTACTTGGACACGACATACACAACGTCGCTGTTCGCTAGCACGCGCACGGCGTTGCGGATCGTGGCGCCAGTGTACCCATAAATCCACTCGAGGTCGACATTGATCGGCGGTGGGAAGTCGTATTTGTTGCTGGTAGCTGGTGTGTCCACAGCGTTGGTTGTTGGCTCGATCATCCACGGCGCAGGCGACAACTCAGCGGATCGTGTCTCTTCTTCTGGTACATTCAAAGCCTTCATTTTCGTCGGCACGTGCGGTGCAAGAGTGGCCACTTCCAGCTCGAGATCTGAGTCGGCGTCGCTACCATCCGGGAGCGACAGCGTCTCCTCAAACCCCACGGCCTTCTCGGAGATGACGCGGAACTGTTCCACCTGGAGCATGAACTCGCGATTGCTTCGTGACCACTCGATGAACTCTTCATACTGGAGAGACGCACCATCGTCGCGATCAAACCGATCGAATGCGTGCTGCGCGAGCTGGACAAACATCGTGACGGTCGCCGTGGAGGAACTACCGCCGCCGCCGCCCAGCGTCTTGCTCATGGCGTGGCCCGTGAGAAGCGACATGCCGACCCACACTGACTTCATCAGCAACGCGAGTTCGGTGAGCGAGAGCGAGCCATTGAGGTTGAAGTCGAACAACTCGAACGCGACTGAACGCATATAAACAGAGCCAATTAGAAACACGCAGAAGAGGATAATCGACAGACAAGAGGGTGGGAGGACGTACACCGCGCCTTCTCTTCAAAGCTCGCGCGGCAGACGCAGACGAGCGCCGCGAGGAACTCGAGTCCGTCGATGCGACCGTCGCGGTTCGTGTCCAGCACGGCGAACACCTCTTTACTGCCGACGACGTCGGACGCCTTGAGCAGCAGCAGATTGTCGAATTGGCTCTCGGTGATGGCCATCCCGTGGGTTTTCTGGAAGCGCTTGTGGAGCTGTGTGACGTCGTCCAGCGTCCCTATTAAAATCAGAGGGAGAGAGAGCGCGAGAGGAAACCGAGCTGTCAGTCAAGTGGATAGGGAAGGACGTGCATGGAAAACGCCCGAGTACTCGCGTCGTACAGCGTGCGAAGTCGCGCGTTTCACGCAGCAGCTCGATCTCGTCGTCGATCAGACGCAGCGTCGTGCCCTGGCCCGCCCCCATCGCTGTAGATGCTGAGAAACCGTGGAGAACGCGTGAGGTTTCCCTTCCGCTAGCGTCCCATTTCCAGGAGTGGAAAGTTGCTGATGGATATCTGGGCTGTGAAGGGACGCACGATACCGGTGCAGGAGTGGCAGACGCACTTGAGTGACCTCGCAAAGTTCGCAGTCACTAATGTGGAAGGTCGGCTGAGTGCCATTCGTCGCTTGCTGTGCAAAACTGGCGGGAGCAAAGTTTCTGCGGACAGCAGATTGCTGCCGAGGAAAGAACGTGATCTCGCGCGAGATCGGTTCTCTGCTCTGCGCTGTGGACACGGCCATGCAGGTGATCATCGCCTCACTTGACACTCGCGTCAGTCGTCACCACTCCCACTCCCGCCCGGTCTGCGCTCAACTACTGCACTCAACACTCCGCATCTTATTCCACTTCGTTTGCTCGCCGTGTTCCTGTTCTCGCCACACAGGCCACACACACACACACACTTGCGTTTGTTCTGCCTTCCAGTGTTCTCGTCCTGAATCATCCTACTGTATCGCGCTCCTCCCTCGGCGCATGTGCCTCCGCGTTCTCGTTCTCGTTCTCCGCTCCGCTTTCTGCTTTTGGCGTTTGACGCCAGAACCGCACTTCGGTTGTGGTCAGACCGGCCCCGACCAGCTCAAAGATTCGACGCCGACCTACTGAGTTTGTTCCCCAACTGTACCCATCTTACCCTGTTCAAACAACTTCGGGCCAATCACCGCGTTCGATCGGCCACCTCGCTTTTTGGTTCTTGGTGGGGCGTGCGAACCGTGGAAAGAACCGTTCTGCTCTTCTTCCGCGCACGTAAAAATACAGAAAACTGCGCGGAACAATGGAAGCGACAAAACCGTTCCACCGTCGCAGCAGCTGCAACGGCCCAGCGCCGCGTTCCGATGTGTGTGTGTGAATAGCAGCTCCTCCTTTCCAGAACGCGCTCGGCGCGATTGCGTGAAAGAGTGGAGGCCACGCAGAAGCCGCGCGAAGGAACGCTCTCCGCTCCGCGCCCAGTCCCCATCTGCCCGCTGACCCACGCCGAGCGGTCGCCCCGCGTTGTGCTAACGGCGCTCCTCCACACCCTCCGCGTTCTCCGCCGCTCGCGCGCTGTATCTCGCGGCGCGGAACACAAAGCGCGGAAGAACCGAGAAACCTCACTCATTTTTTTTTCAGATCTCCGTGACGACACACAGGCCATAGTCAAATTCCGGTTCTCTGGGCCCTCCCTCCCCCTCTGCCAGCACCATGGTCGACGCGCTCTTCTTCGCGTGGCAGCTCACGGCGCTGCTCTCGTGCGCGCTCGCGGGCGGCGCCATGCTCGTGTTCTTCGCCAAGTACGCTCGCACGCGCGCGCACCCGGGCCCCGTGCTGCTCTGCATCTTGCTCGCGACCATCATCGCCAACGTCGCGCGCGTCGCGCTCCACCTCTGGCACCCGTCAAATTCCGGTTCTCGCACGTCCCTAAATACAGTGCCGCTCACGCTCAGCGACGTCGCGAGCGCCGAGCTCGGCGCCGAGCCACCCGCGCTCGAGTCGTACGTGCCGTTCTTCTTCTGGTGCGAGTTCTTCTTCCTCACGGCCGCCACGATGTGGTACCTCATGCTCGCGCTCGACCTCATCTTCTCGCTGTCAAACCCGTTCCTGCCCTTCAACGCCGACAACCTCAAGCACCACGTCGCGGCGTGGCCCGCGGCGCTCGCGTGCTGCGTCGCGTTCCGCTACGCGGCCACGCCGGGCCGCATGGTGCTGCTCTACTTCCACCTCCCGGCCTACCTCGTGCTGCTCTACATCGTGTGCACGCTCATGGTCGCGTGGCGCCGCTCGCGACGGCTCGAGTTCCACGCGCACAAGTCGACGCGCCGCATGGCCACGCTCATTTTGCCCTACCTCGCGGTCTTTGCCGCGTACACGGCCGTATCGTTTGTGCTCTTCCTCGTCGGGCTCCACGTCGGGCGAGAGACCACGACCGCTAATGCCGTGGACCAGCTCGCGCTCGTGCTCGAGTCGCTCTGTCTGTTTGTGCTCTTTTGCCGCGACGCCGGCGTCTTCCAGGCGCTCCACGACAAGAGCTACACGCAGCTGCCCGTGAGCCGCACGATGAGCCAGGCCGACCTCGGCGGCAGCAACGACGCGGAGATGGACAAGCTCGATCTCGCCAACAAGCTGCGCAAGGACGTGATGAAGTACACGTCCATGGGCATCATCGAGTCGATCAAACAGTCGATGCAGCGGCCGCTCGACGAGCGCGAGTTCACGGTCGACGACTACAACCGCGTCGAGTCAATGAGCATCGTCATCCACGGCGAGATCGACTCGACCGTGCTCTCGTTCCGCGACTGCGCGCCGCGCGTGTTCCAGAGCATCCGCCAGCACTTTGCGGTCGAGCCCGACTTTGTGCTCGACTCGTTTGACCTCAACAAGATCCTGAGCGAGCACGGCTCGGAGGGAAAGAGCGGCAACATCTTTTACTTCACGGCCAACAAGCAGTTCATGGTCAAGTCCGTGCCCAAGGACGAGTACGACACGCTGCGCGCGATCCTGCCGCAGTACCACCGGTACCTGCTCTCGAACCCGCAGAGCATGCTCTGCCGGTACTTTGGCTGCTACTCGATCTCGCTGCCCGTGGGCAAGCGCCGCATGTTCTTTGTGGTCATGCAAAACCTCTTCAACGAAGGCCCCGTGCACCAGCGCTTCGACCTCAAGGGCAACTGCGACCGGCGCCAGGCCATCAACGCGCGCGACGTCGAGAAGCACATCCAGTGGGCCAAGCAGCAAAAGGTCATCGGCACGCTCATGATGGACATCGACTTCCGCAAGCTCAGCGCCGGCATCGCGCTCACGCCGGGCCACGCCGAGGAACTGCAGGGACAGCTCTGCGACGACATTGTCTTCCTCGCGAGCCGCGGCATCATCGACTACAGCTTGCTCGTCGGCGTGCGCCACCTCAACGGCGGCGAGCCGCTGCCGCCGCTGCGCGGCAAGAGCGCCGCGGGCGTCTACTCGACCAGCCAGGAAAACGTGTACTACCTCGGCGTAATCGACATGCTGCAGCGCTACAACTGGCGCTGGACCGTGCAGCGCTGGGTGCTCGGCATGCTCTGCAAGGACACGCAGGACGTGAGCGCCGTGCCGCCCGAGCTGTACGCGTCGCGGCTCGAGGAATTTGTGCGCTCGCGCCTGTTCGACATCCAGGGCCCGGCCGGCAGCGGCGCCGCCAGCAGCGGCCGTGGCAGCAACCACCAGCCGCACCAGCACCGCATCAACATGGGCGGCGGCATCGAGCCGACGGGCCACGCCGCCATGGGGCCACTCCCGCAGCAGCGCGTACTCAAGATGGACCAGTACCACGCGTCGTCGTTCCTGCCGGACGCGCAGCTGTCGCCGTCGTACTCGATCGACGGCAGCAGCATCTTCCGGCCGTCGTCCTCGTCGCCGTCGGTCGCGTACTCGTCGGTCTGCCAGAGCCCCGTGTCGCGCGCGTCGTCGCGAGAGCCGTCGCAGACGGAGACCGAGGAGTCGCGGAGAAGCGGCAAGAAGCCGGCGTTTTTCATTTGAGAAAGGGACAGTGATCGCTAGTTTATTACGGGCCGCTCACGCGACTCATTTGCCTTGTACGAATACACTCACAGCACCAAGTCGTCTTGTGCCTCGTCCCCTCACCAGTTAGTTTGGTGATGTACCACTACAACTAGAAGCGACAAGGGGCAGCGTCGACGATGACAGCGATCTGGTTGGGGCGGTGAGAGCCGTTGGAATCACGCGATCGACACCAAGATGCAGAGGCGTCCTGGCTGTGGTCCACGGTGACGAGTGCTTTGGCGGAGGAGACGCGGGCGTCGATCCCGGCCACCTGCAGGAGCTTCATTCGGTGTTTGCCGTGGTAGGATACCCTCGATTATCGTTTTGCGTGACCCTCCCTTTATTGTTCCCTTTTTCGCGCCCAACAAGTCAAATCCCGCAATCACACATCAATTTTAATTTTTAAAAATTCCGCACATAGCTGTCATTTATAAATATGAATACTATAAACGATTTTATGCGGTACTACTATTAATACGTAATAATAGTACAGTACTGTGGAGTAGTTGAATGTTAGGTCTTATTAACACCTCGCCTGGCGTTCGGGTCGAGCGAAATGTCGAGTCTGCCTGTAGGCAAAGTGGGAGGGCAAGCGACGCGAGTGTCGTGTACGGTCACCAGCAAGATCAGGTTTGGCCGATCGAAGTAAGCATGAACGGCGGGTTGCATCAGAATACTGGCACTTGTAGCCGTGGTAAGTCTTGCTGCCAGGAAATCATCAATTCAACAATGGAACCTTGAGAAGCGATTGATTTTTTCTTTATTTGTTTACGTTTGCCAGAGAACACGCATAGTTGCTCGACCGACAGAGAGGCCGCTATGCGCTAGACTCCATACTGGGTAGATACGCTACGCTCTCGTTCGGCTCGACGCTCAAGGGCCGCAGGTCGTCTCGAGCGGCGTGATGAGCTGCGCGTAGAGCTGGAGCGGCGGGTTGGAGATCGTGACCGTGCACTCGGTCGGCTGCGCGGCCTTGA
>JAADVV010000648.1:0-13588 GCA_023335905.1 Pythium pyrilobum
CGGCACAGGCGTGGCCGGGGGCGGGTCCGTCGGCTTTGGCGTTGTAGGGTCCGGTCCAGGCGTGGCCGTGGTCGGGTCCGTTGGCTTTGGCGTTGTAGGGTCCGGTCCAGGCGTGGCCGTGGTCGGATCGGTCGGCTTTGGCGTCGTTGGGTCTGGCCCAGGAGTGGCTGTCGTCGGGTCTGGCGCAGGAGTGGCCGTCGTCGGGTCTGGCACAGGGGCAGCCGTGGTGGGGCCTGGCACGGGGGCAACCGTGGTCGGGTCAGGTGCCGGGGCGTCCGTCGTCGGCTCCGATGTTGGAGCCGCGGTTGTCGGTTCAGGCACGACCGTCGGCAGCAACGTCGTGATATCTGGGAGAAGCGTCGGCGCGGCAGTCGTTGGCTCAGGCGCCGCAGTCGTTGGCTCAGGCGCCGCAGTCGTTGGCTCAGGCGCCGCAGTCGACGGCTCAGGCGCCGCAGTCGTTGGTTCCGGCGCCGCAGTAGACGGCACAGGCGCAGCGGTCGTTGGCTCCGATGTTGGGGCTGCGGTGGTCGGTTCAGGCACGACCGTCGGCAGCAACGTCGTGATATCCGGAAGAAGCGTCGGCGCCGCAGTCGTTGTCTCCGGCGCAGCGGTCGTCGCCTCAGGGGCAGCGGTCGTCGGTTCCGGGGTAGCAGTCGTAGGTTCAGGCGCCGTCGTCGTTGGCTCGGGCGTCACCGTTGTCGGCTCAGGCGTCGAGACCAGCGGCGACACCACCGCTGGCACCACCGTGGCCACTGTCGGCACCACCGACGTCAGATCCAAATCCGAGAGCACCGACGCGGGTGCCGGTGAGTCCGGGTTGGCCGTCGTGGGCGCGGGTGTCGCCGACGTCTCACTGGCGGACCCGCTTGACACGTCGGAGCCCGTCGTCTGCAGCACTCGCAGTGCGTCACGCGCTGCGTCCTGCGCCGCGGCCGAGGCCACGCAGAACGCCGCCGCGACCGCCGCGAGCTTGACCAGTCCGCGCACTTGGACCATACTGAATGACACGCACTGGAAAGGTTACGTTTTTTTTCGTTGATGGTTTTCGCGTTTGTTGGCGGTGAATACCAGGCGGGAGAACAGCAACAACCACAGACGCGTTCTGCGGAGAACGGTTCTCTAGATGTTGGGTTCTGTGTATGTACTCGGTCCCACGCGCGGAAGGCGACGAGGGGGAGTCGTGGATTTCGGAAATGAACGTTCAGCGTCGCCGGGTCGCGAGTCCAACAAAACACCAACCAGGCGTCAGCCTCGCCCACTCACTCTGTCCGGCGACCCCTTCCCCTGGCCCGGACTGCTGTTTACAGTGTACTACTATCTATGGTACTATAGATAGTAGATGGAGGCTGGGTAAGTCTTCAAAGAACTGGTGACGCCGTCACTGACGGTGTCGCCGCGTTGTGCAGCGAGTGGTCAGCCGCGGTGGGGAAGGGCAAAGGCGAGGGGCGCAGCAGACGAGGCGTTCCGCATGTGTGCGAACGAAAGAGAGAGAGAGAGAGCGCGAGGTGACCGTGTAAAGACCATCCAACGAGAAAGCGAACTGTAATGCGGGCTAGGGTACCACTCGGCAAGTGGGTCGCTATCGTAAAACCTCTGGAAACAAATGATCCCACTCTATTCTGAGCCAATTTCGGGTGTTTCGAATCAGCTAATACTTCTGTAATAAAGTATTTTGTACTATCCAATAGATCCCATTAGACGAGAATTTTCCCCACGCGGCTGCGGGTTCTCCTCTTCCCGTGCTTTGCCGACTTTGTGGTCGGCCTTTCCCAAGCCACCCAGACTCAGGTTTTTGGCTGATACCATCAGCCTTGAGTTTCCACCCCATATGGACACACCGACACGTTGCCAAAAAGTGCCCCAAAGCCTTTGGGGCAACGTGACTGGACTGCTGCAGTAATGTGTCCTTTGGCAACGCTGCTCAACGCTTTGGGCGGAAATGGAAATGGATACTGAACTGTACACACACACTCGTCACCACTGTATCGGTCTGTGCAGTCGCGCGACCGAGAGTCCAGAACAACGATGCGCGCACTTCATGGGAGGATCCCAAGATGTTGTGTCTTCTGATACAACGCGAGGGCCCAACGACTGCGGTCTGTATTCACGTAAAGCTGAGTGAGACCTGACGCCACGCGGCCGTGCTGCTGGACTCAGTGGATCCCGTCGTCCATGCGGCGTCCGCTGTCCGCTGGATGCTGCATCCGCTGGGGATCGCGCATTTCGCTCTCTCTCTCACTCTCTCTCTCTCAATCAGGCGGTTTCCCTGTGTGGGCGATCGGATCCCCTCGCCGTGCGTTCTCAGCATCGGCTGGCGACTAAGTGGATCACCAGTCGCCACACACACGGCGCCGCCTTTTGTGCTACGGCAATCCGGCTGCGCGTGACGCGACGTACACGGCACGGCTGCGGCTGCGGCTGCGGCCCGTCGGGGCGTCCCAGACGGAGATCATGAGCTTTGCGACAGCGAGACCCACACGAGCGTCTCGACCTCGCGCGGGTCGTGTTTCACTGCCATTGACGGCGCCGCGGCGGCTCGGCTCGATCCACTCCTGCATGATCTGGGTCTCCGCGAGGTCCGTGCTCCAGAGCCACGCGCGCGACACGACCATGCAGCCCAGCATGGCGTAGTCCGAGATCGGCGACTCGCCGGCGACCACAAACGCCGCCGCGACGGGCACGAGGCTGAGCCAAAAGAGCCACACGCTGGCCACGGCGACGCGCTCCACGCGGCCGAGCCACTTTGCCATCGCGGGGAACGCGACCGTGCCGAGCAGGCCGGACACGGCGCCGAGCTCACCACGATCATGAGGTTCTCCAGCACGATCGAGTACTTCATGACGGTCCAGCGGTCCATGCGGTCGAGATAGCGGCCGACCGACGGGATCGTGAAGGTGCAGGCCGTGTGCATGGCGAGCGAGAAGGTCGCGCTCGGCAGCAGCGTGTCCACGAAGACCTCCATGAACAGGATCGGGATCGCGAACTGCCACATATTGTCGCCCTGAGCAGAAGAGGGAGAGTTTGATGTCAGTAGCGAACCGAACCGGTAGGGATCACGCCGATGTAGCATAGTGGTCCGTACCCATGCGGAGAGGAAGTGGGAGACGTAGAGGTACGTGCGAATGCGAGACGGCGTGGTGCGTGGTGGGTCGGCGGCGCGTTCACTGGTCGTGCAACTGCGCTGTCAGTTTGGGGCGAACGGCGTCGGGCATGCGAGTGCAACGTGGAGTTGCTCGTCCTCTGGTCGCGGCGCGCTGTCTGCACGCCGCGGGTGCGAGCGTCGCGTAGGCGGTGATGCCCGCGACGGTAGAGGCGGAGCGGTTGAGCAGGCAGGCCGAGTCGGCGGCACCCGCGAGGCACACTGCGAGGAGCACGCTGGCGACGCCCAGCACGAGCGAGACGGCAGCAGCATCCACAGCATCTTCCCCCCCCATTTAACAATAGAGATGTGTGCCGCTCACTTGTGTGTCCATCCATTCACACCGCCTCCACATTGGGCAACGCGTTTCGGTGTAGTATTGTGTTGTTGCAGGCAGAGGGCAGTAACCTATAGGTGCTTGGTGGGCGAGCCGGCGCCGCCGGCGCCGAGCAGCGCCTTGCGCAGGTAGAACTCGCGGCTGCGGCCGTACTTGAGGTCCCACACGGAGAAGCCGACGGCCGCGGCGAGCACGGTCGCGAGTGAGAACCACACGAGCGTCTCGAACTCGCGTGGGTCGTGGAACACGATGCCCATGCACTGGATGAGGATGTAAAAGAACTGGTAGGTCGCCGTTTGCATCGAGTTGATGGCGCCGCGGCGGCTCGGCTCGATCCACTCCTGCATGATCTGGGTCTCCGCGAGGTCCGTGCTCCAGAGCCACGCGCGCGACACGACCATGCAGCCCAGCATGGCGTAGTCCGAGATCGGTGACTCGCCGGCGACCACAAACGCCGCCGCGACGGGCACGAGGCTGAGCAAAAAGAGCCACACGCTGACCACGGCGACGCGCTCCACGCGGCCGAGCCACGCGCGGATCGTCGGGAACACGAACGTGCCCACGAGCCCGAACACGGCGCCGGCGCCGCGGCTCGAGCCGAGCACCGAGTCCGGGATGCCGCGCCACTTGAGGTATGCCGTGTTGAGCGCACCGCCGTCGAGGATCGTCATGTACAGCGCGCAGAACGCGAAGCTGAGCAAAAAGACCGGGTGGTGCGCGTAGTTGCGCCACATACGCACGTAGCGGCGCGCCGTCGCGAAGAGGGCCGTGGCCGGGCGCGAGCCGGGCGAGCCCACGCGGTGGGGCTCTTGTTGGTCGTTCTGATCGTCGTCGTCGTCGCCTTGGTCGGCGTTGTCCTTCTCGGCGAGCTCCGGTGCGAGCATGTAGATATCCTTGGTCATCACATACTCGAGCGGCGTCGAGATGAGGTTCCAGATGCCGACGGTCGCGGCGCCGATCATCGCGCGCGTCGTCGGGTCGCTGCCGGCAAAGTCCATGATGATGCCAAACGCCATCGGCGCCAGGATCTTGCAGCTCAGATCCAGCCGCCGCATCGTCGTGTTCAGCGCCGCCAGCTGCGACGAGTCGCTGCCCGCGAGCACCACGACCCAGTCCTTCTCGATCGCCAGTGTCTGTGCGTCGTTCAGCACCTGCCCCACGCCGCCGCACACCAGCGTCACGCCGAACAGACCCACGAGCTGGGGCGTCCATGCCGGCTTGTGCACGCCGTCGGCGTTGGTCACGAGCAGGATCAGCCCGAGCACGACCGAGCTCACCACGATCATGAGGTTCTCCAGCACGATCGAGTACTTCATGACGGTCCAGCGGTTCGTGCGGTCGAGGTAGCGGCCGACCGACGGGATCGTGAAGATGCAGGCCGTGTACATGGCGAGCGAGAAGGTCGCACTCGGCAGCAGCGTGTCCACGAAGACCTCCATGAACAGGATTGGGATCGCGAACTGCCACATGCGGTCGCCCTAATTCAGAAGATACAACCGGTCAGACGCGTGGGAAGACACGGAAGAGGATAACGCACGGGGGGCCGGTGAGATGGACGCGCACGTACCCATGCGGAGAGGAAGTGGGAAACGTAGAGGTACATGCGGATGCGCGACGGCTTGTCCGACGACGGCTCGGGGCCCGCCTCGCTGTGCAGCCAGCCATCATGCCACCTCATCAACCCGCCACCCAGTAAACACAGCGAACCGCCAGTTCTTAACTACGTACAGCAAGTAGACCTGCTCCTCCGTCTTGAGCGCGCGGTGGTCGGTCCACGCGGCGGACAAGCAGAACGCGACCGGGATCACCGTCGCGTAGCCGATGATGACCATCACGATGTTGCTCGCGCGGTCCAGCAGGCACGCATCGTCCACGCCGGCGAGACAGACTACACCCCCCCCACCCACACCCCACACACACCGTTAGTCCTGCGTAGCTTTAGTGCATAGCCATCTTCCTGCGTCGCACCGGATCCATCGATGGCGAGCAACAGGCAGCCAAAGCCCAGCGCGAGCGAGACGAACACCGTGGGCTCCATAACGAACGACTTCCCACGCAAGACTAAACGCGGCGCACGTGTCGACGGGTGGCGGGGAAAAGCGCGAGTGGCTGGCGTGGCGTGCGCCGTCGGAGAGGCTTACGGGAGAGCGAGCGAGAGAGAGAGAGAGAGAGAGATGGGTCCAGTTCTTCAGTCTCCGTCCTGCGGCTTGCGCTTCTTCCACCGCGATTTTGTCGATCACGTAACCCTCTCCAAATCGAATGGATCTTTATGCGATTTGGAAGGTTCTGGTGGTACAAAGAATGGATTCCACCTCGTATTGTCCAATAAAACCTCGAAAAATGGGGATGGAGAACGACGAGCTGGTGGCACGAGCGACCATCACTCTGACGTTTAATCACTTGTGCCACGACCTGATTCGCCCCCTTCTCGGGTGACGTCACCCTTGAGTCGCGTGACAAACTGGGCAGGTCCGACGAGATGCCTCAGCCTCCGCGGACTCCTGCATGATGAATGAATGGCGGGGCCCCCATCATCGCTTCTGGATCCCTGCGGTCACCACAAGCAGCGACGCGTGTGTCGTCTGCCAATCATCCGAGTGGGCGGCACGCGTCGAGGACAGGCGCACTGAGAAGGAGCGGCAACGCTCGACGAATTCAAGGTGACTTGCGTTTCCGACCAGAGCTATTCGTGGCTGTGGCTTCCTTGACCGCCTCAGCCTTGACAATGTCATTGCTGTCGAGTGCAACTACCTTCCGCTTCTTGCTCTTTGTTGGTTCGCTTGCGTGTTCAGTCTTGACCTTCATGGTCTTCGTCTGTTTCTTCTTCTGCATGTCCTGCGGTAGGTGCGTCTGGAAGCTGGTGAGATCGCCCGTGAAGAGCACGCTGTGCGCCCAGCCCGCGAGCGGAGAAAACCGCGCTCGGAAGTGGTCGCCCACGGCCTTGTAGATTGTCGGCGTGAGGCTCTTCTTGCTTTGCAGCGACGGATCGAATTCGCGGCACGCGATCTGCCACACGTGGGTGTCCACTGGGATCGCGTGGAGCTTGTTGAGTGCAAAGAGACCGACGCAGTCGGCGACTTTGCGCCCCACACCGCTAAATCCCATGAGCTTCTCGGCGTACTCGTCGTCGTCGGCACTCGCAGGCGTCTCCCGAAGCTTCAGGAGGTACTCCAGGCTGCCCAGTTCCTTTAGCAAATGGCTCGACTTGATAATGAACGGAGCCCGATAGCCAAACCCAAGATCTCGCAGCGTCTGCTCTTCGGCACGCGATGCCAGTGCTTCGACCGTTGGGAAGGCATGGAACGTGATGCCCGAGAGGCTGTCCTTAAAGAGCAGCTCGCCGTATGTCGCCTTGAGCTTGGTGATCATCTGCGTGATCCTCTGGATGTTGTTGTTCGACGAGCAGATGAACGCGAAGAGACACTCTACTGGGTCCTGCCGGACGATGCGCAGCCCTGGGAGGCTCCGAATGATCTTGGACATGTTGTCGTCTGTCTCCGTCCACGTATCGTACAAAGGCCCCGCTTCGACCTGATGGGACGACCGCGGTGTCGATCAGCAACAGCAGGGCTGAGCGGATGCTCAACATACACCGACCCACCTACCTCCAGCCGAAAGTAGTCGTCAAGCGCAGCACGCGCTTGCTCGGAGCGGACTAGAATATGCAAAACCCCCAATGCAGTGAGTCGACGTGGTCCCCGCAGCGACTACACAGCACGGTGACGGCCTCCTTACGATGCCGAGGATGCAGCAGCTGGTACTGGACGCGCTCGCCTCGCTCTCTCAACTTGTACACGCGCTCGCCGACCACGCCGACCCACGCGTCCGTGCCGGCGTAGCGCTGCCACGTGAAGACCTGGCCAGAGGTCAGCGTGACGGCGCACGACAGCTCGCGCGTCGAGCACAAGTCGCTCCATCTGTCCCCATCTGCGTTTTCTACTACGCATGCGCTGCTTGGATCTGCTTTGACTGCGCTAGCACTGGACACGGCGTCGCGCTTGGCGGCGACGGCGTCGAGGGCCTTGGCCGTCTCCACTACGAATTCGGTCTTGATCTTCTTGGTCCGCACGACGGAAGTCGCCGCAGCAGACGGCCCCGTGGTCAGAGAGCGCTTCCCCGCCACCGCCTGTCTCTCCACCGCTTTAGTCTTCACTACACGCACTCGCTTCACCGCCACAGCGTCCTCTATCTTCGCGAGAGCCGCCGCCGGTGCCGCGCTGATCCGCGCCGACCGCCGCATTTCGACCACTCGCTTTGCCTTCAACCGTGAGTGGGGCTTTCAATTATACCCTACCCATATCCCTCAAATTACGCGGATACCCACACCTTGACCATCACTCTGTTTTGGACACCATGTCTATTCCCGTAATTGCTGGCATCTTTGTGTTGAACTGAAACATCCCGCTGTCCCCCCGCATCATCCTCACGTCCATCATCATCATCACCACCGCCACCACCGTTCGTCGACGTCCTTCCTCACAGCATGAACGCGGACGGCGTGTGCATCGCCGTCACCCACGCGGGTGCGCGCTGCGCGTCGCCCTCCACCGACGCCGCCGGCCACTGCGCGCACCACGCGCGGATGGCGCGCGTCATGGCGCTCGCGCCCAAGGCCGCCTCCTCTTCGTCCTCTTCGTCCTCCACACCTTCCTCCTCGTCCTCCACTTCTTCCTCCACTTCTTCCTCCGGTTCCAACGGCGCGTACGCCATGAGCACGCTCCAGAGGAGTCTGCCGTCGAACGGAAATCCGTACGCTGCCGCCTCTGCGTCGCCGTCCGCGCAGCCATCCAGCTACTCGTCGATCCTGCAAAGCCCACTGATCGCAGCGACGCTGTCGGCCTCTTCCTCTTCCTCCTCGTCTTCCTCTTCCTCCGCGGCTGCGTCCGCTGCGTCGTCCTCGTCGCACGCGTGGATGCTGCCGGGTGAGGCGGTGCTCTCGGGCGTGAACGCGAGCTTCGCCTTCCCGACGCCGCTCGGCCTGCCGGCGCTGCCCGGCTCGCTCTTCATCACGAACTTTCGTCTGCGCTTCGAGCCGTTGAACGCGGCGCTGCGCTCGCCGGGCCACTTCCACCGCCTGCTGGACGACGCCATCGATGGCATCCCGCGCGGCTGCGTCGCCAAGCTCGCGTACCCGCAGGCCGCGACGGCCTCGCGCTCCAAGTACGACCCGCCGCTGCAGCTCGTGATCAAGTTCAAGGACCTGCGCTCGTGGACGCTCGCGGGCGACATTAACACGCTCATGATGTCGCTCAACCGCCACGTGTTCGTCGAGTCGCCGCTGAGCCTGTTCGCGTTCGCGCCCGTGAGCCGCGCGCGCCACGACGAGGAGCGCGAGCTGCGCGGCCACCGCATCTTCGATCTGCAGCGCGACTTCCAGCGCATGGGCGTCGACCTGCGCAACAGCGCGTACCGCGTCACGGACGTGAACCGCAGCTACACCATGTGCGCGACGTACCCGCAGCAGCTCGTCGTGCCGGCGGCCGTGAGCGACTCGGAGATCCTGAGCGTCGCCGAGTTCCGCTCGAAGGGGCGGCTGCCCATTTGCTGCTTTGTGCACCCGCGCAACACGGCGTCGATCTGGCGGTGCGCGCAGCCCAAGCGCGGCATCTTCAACGCGCAGAGCGCGGCCGACGAGCGGTACCTCGCGCGCATCGCCGGGTCGAACCGCAACCAGCAGAAGATCTGGATCGCCGACTGCCGCCCCGAGCTCAACGCGCGCGTCAACAAGCTCACGGGCGGCGGCACCGAGAGCTCGAGCCTGCAGCACGCGACGCTCAGCTTTCTCAACATTGCCAACATCCACGCGATGCGCGAGAGCATTGAGACCGTGCGCAGCCTCGCGGCGTCGCCCAACCCGGACGTCGACTTTTCGTGGCTCGCGCGCGTCGAGGAGACCAAGTGGATGCAGCACGTGCGGCTCGTGCTCTCGGCGGCCGTGCGCGTCGCCGACGCTGTCGAGAACAAACAGACATCGGTGCTCGTGCACTGCAGCGACGGCTGGGACCGCACGGGCCAGCTCTGCGCGCTCTCGCAGATGCTGCTCGACAGGCACTACCGCACGATCGTCGGCTTTATGCAGATCGTCGAGAAGGAGTGGATCCAGCCCGGCCACAAGTTCCACGACCGGGTCGGGCCGGGCAAGACCGAAGACGAGGAGCAGTCGCCCATTTTCCTGCAGTTTCTCGACTGCGTCTGGCAGCTCTGGCGCCAGTACCCGACGTATTTCGAGTTCAACACCAAGTTCCTCGAGGACATTGCGGACGCGCTATTCTCCGGTCGCTACGGCACGTTCCTCGGCAACTGCGACCGCGAGCGAACGACGTGGGGACTGTACGCGCGCACGCCGTCGCTCTGGGCCCATGTCCTCGCCCACCGTGAGCGGTACACGAACGCGTTCTACCGCGAGCAAACCGAGCGCACGCTGATTCCGCCCATGACGTCGCTGCTGCGCAACGCCACGCTCTGGACGGACTACTACTTCCGCGGCGCGACGTTCGACACCATCCCAGCGGGCAACAACGCTCCGCCAGCGTGGGGCGCCATGAAGGCCACACCGCGAAGCGCCCAGCAAGACCTCGAAGACGCCATGGCCGCCGCGGTGCTCAAGATCCGCGCGTTGGAGCACGAGATGATGGCCATTCGAGGAGACACGGGCGACACGCCGCCGCCGCCGCCGCCGGACTACGAGTCGGCGAGTCTCTACGGCTCCGCGTCTCCGCCAGTGGCCACGTTACAAGCGGCACCGCCGGCACCACCGCCCCCAGTCTACATGGCAGCCCCCACGATGGTCTCACTCCCACCCGCAGCGCAGCCAGCCGCGCCGTACACGGCGCCGCTGTCTTCGTCCTCATCCTACGCGACTGCGGCGCCCATTACGTCCTACGCGCCCGCTCTTCCTCCAGGCTCGTGGGCGTGCACGATCTGCTCCAAGGTGAACGGCGCCGCGTCAAGCAAGTGCTCGGTGTGCGGGCGCCCACCGCCCGCCGCCGCCATCACCACGCAGCTCTAGACCCCACAAGCTGCTCGTCCCTTGCGAGCGTCGGCCATCCCCATTCACAGCCCAACCACTACTATATCCCGAGAGCGAAGAGAATTGCCACGCCCCCGTTCTATTCTATACATCCCGCAGGTCCATTCCCTACTACTGGCTACTGTACATGCAGGCGCTCCCGCTCGGCCGCAGTCGCCGCGAGCAGTCCTGCAGCACGTGGTGGACCTTGTCCGGGAAGTGGTCGTCCAGCATCGTGCGCGCGATGCGGATGCGCGAGAACTGCTCGGCCGACGACCAGCCAAACTCGTAGTTGGTGCGCTCCGTGCAGCACACGCCGCCGCTGCCCGGGCGGCAGCACACCCAGCAGCCCACGCGCCGGTCGGCCCCGCGGCGCTTGAGGTGGACGATCTTGCCCGGGATCGTGAGCGGGTGGATCGGCTCGGACTGCTGGATCCGCTGCAGCATCGTGCGGTAGTTGGCGAGATGGGCGCTAAAGCCGTCGGCGCCGCGGGCGGCGTGCTCGAGCTCGTCGTGGAGCAGCTCGTGCGGCTTCTTCCACGCGATGACCTGCCGCAGGATCGCCGACTTGCCCACCTTGCTGCGCCCGATGAGGTCGATGACCTGGTCGCGCAGGTCCTCGGCCGACGTGAGCGACGCACACGCGATGATATCGTGGCCCACGACGACCGACGTGACGAACGCGTCGCACTTTCGCGCGAGCCCCGGCGAGAGCGTGCAGCCCGGCGGGCTAAACGCGAAGCACCGCAGGTTCGGGTACTTGGGGCGCAGCATCACGGACAGCAGCACGGCCGTGGCCGAACCCAGCGAGTGGCCCGTGACCACGAGCCCGTAGTCGCGGTACGCGCCCGGCTCGCACGCGTTGAGCTCGTCGAGCGCGACCGACGCCGAGCAGTCCGGGTCGAACAGCATGGGCAGCAGCCCGAGCCGGTTGATCTCGTGGTAGACCGACTCGGCGCAGTGGAGAAAGCCCTGGTGCGCAAACTCGCCGTGGCCGTCGCAGCCGATGCGGTCCGCGAGCTCGTCCATGGGCTTGCCGTACGCGATGGCGTCCGTGAGGCAGTCCTCGAGCGAGAGCGTGCCGCGGATCGCGACCACGACCTCCTTGCGCGCGTGGTCGAGCAGCACGCAGAACGCCGGGCGGTAGACCGAGTTCTTGAAGCTCGCAAACACAATGTCGTGCGCGCGCACTTGGCTCTCGAGCTGGAGCGCCGCCTGCCCGAGGTGGAACATGTTGTCGCCCTGGATGTACGCGTGGCGCTGCTTCATGCACGAGAACGCGAGCCGGAAGGTCGCGGTCCACGGGTGGGACCACACGTACAGCATCCAGCCGTAGATGCCCACGGCGTACTTGGAGTAGTGCGCGAGCTCCTCGACGCGCGCCGCGAGGCTCGGGTCGAAGGGCAGCAGCAGGTTCTCCGTCACGGGCGGCGAGCCGACAGGGCTGGAGGCCGCCACGGGCGACGGCATGGAGATGGCCACGTAGTCGAGGTGCTGGTGCGCTTGCGAGGCGCTCGTGGGCGGCGGCGGCGACGGGCCGCGCAGGCTGCCGTTCGATGCGGCGCGCGAGCACTCGGCCGCCGCGTCGTTACTGGCCGCGCTGCCAGTGTTGCTGCTGCCGACGTAGCTCGCGTCGTTCTCGAGCCGCTGGCGCAGCTCGCGCAGCGTTGCCACGCCGTCGGCGCTCGACTGCTGCTGCTGCGTGGAGAACGGCTGCGCGTCCCCCTCCTCCTGCTCCTCCTCGTGGGCCTGCACGGCCGCGAGCAGGATGAAGCCGGCGACGATGTCCGAGATCACGAGGTCCGGGCTGCCGTAGAAGAGCCGCGCAACGACGTTGGCGACGACCGACATCGAGTCGTGCTGCGTGCCGGCGCCACCAAAGAGGTTGCAGGTCGCGCAGCGCACGCACGCGCAGAGCGACTTGCAGCGCTTCTCCCAGCGCTGCTGGTGCGGCACGTACACGTCCGAGTTGGGAATCGCGCGGTCCATCTCTGCAAACAGCCATACCACGAGTCAGTCCTTGTCCGTTCGCCTCCAGAGAGAGAGAGAGCGCGAGGACACACGCGGCGCCACCGCCCCCGGTCGGTCCACGCTGACTTCATGGGAACAGGCAGCGCGTGGGCTCGCCACGGTTCGTCGGCCCCGCATGCCGAGATGCACGCATAGAAAAATCATGTACCGGCCAAGAGCGACTGGCATTCCGACTCGGCCGACGCCGTACCGTAGTGGGAGAACGTGTCTTCTTCGCGGGTTTGGTAGTGGTCGTGGTCCGTGCCGAGGACGTGCGGCGGCGCGCCGCCGAGGATACAGAAGCCGAACGTGAACGTGAAGCTCACCTCGGCGACCATGGCGCCGGCGATCGCCTAGCGGCGTGCAGTGAAAGAAAAAAAACACCGTCCGTCAGTTCTCTGACCAACGAGACCATTCGCGACTATGAAGCGTGACACCGTACCAGCACAAAGTGGGCGTCCGGGAAGCAGAGCTCGACGTGGTACCAGAACGCGACGCCGGCGGCGCCGTACGCGAGCATGAGCACGGACCAGAGCACGTGCACCTGCAGCAGCCGCGGCATGAGCATGCGGCGCTCGTACTCGACGATCGTGCCCTTGGACGAGACGTGCACGATCATGAGGTAGACGCAGGCCATGAAGCCGTAGATCGGGATGGCGCCGAGCACGAACCAGAACGGGATGCCCTCGGTCGTCAAGCTCATGCTCGAGCACCGGCGGCCGAACGCGACGTAGCTCACGGCCAGCAGCACGAACGGGATCTGGTACATGATGAGCACGAACGCCGGGCAGTAGAGGTCGTCGCTGCCCACGCGGCTGCGGCGCCCGAAGAGCACGAGCGCGGGCATGAGCGGCAGCAGATCGATCGACTCTCTTCCGTCGAGTCAATTGGCCTCTCCGGTCTGACCCGAAAGGGCTACACACTGTGCAGCAGGCGTAAATGTGGCATCTTGAATGCAATGTTGCGGCTACGTGCGGGTGCGCAACATAAGCTGAGAACCAGGGGGCGGCATCGTGAGTGCCCAAAATAGAGTCCATCTGGGGAGGCAGTCGGCAGTGATTTGGGTTGAATAGAGGTGTGTTGCTTCAAAAGA